>JAULBM010013997.1:0-11580 GCA_032357055.1 Geukensia granosissima | reverse complement strand
GGAAAAATGACGTCGGCGGACAATCAAATATGACGTCAGAACTATTGTGTCGTCGACTTTCGTACACCCGGAAGATGATTCCACGCAAGCGTCAAAAGCAGGAACGCAGCATCAGTAAAAGGGTCAATTAGAAAGACACCTAAGCCCAGTCTGCACAATTTTTTGAAGGGTTTGTTGACATTTTCAGCCTTCTAAAAGAAAATTAGGGTTTATCCAGTCTGCACAACTTTTTGAATAGTATTTAGTTTCAACAATCATGCTCATACATATTTGTGAGGGGGGGTGTAGAAATACTTGTGGGGAATCTACATGTATAACCATCTTCATTTAAAAACATTTCTATTGTCATGTAACTATATGATCTTCTTTTATGACTGATATTGATTTAGCTGATGTAGAATATTTTCAAAGTGTTAAATGATAGGAAATGAACATTAATGGAGAGATAATAATATAAAAGTTTTTTTTCTGATATTGTCTATATTTGTATAAATAAAATGTACTATTATCTATGTGAGATTTTTATTTCCTGAGAACGAGGAAACTAACTTGTTTGGTTTATATAATTTTTATCAATAATCAGTTATCATTTACTCATGTAAGACAATAGGAAAGAAACAAAAGATATTAAACATGTAGTCATAAATATGAAACTGCATTATTCCTTAACTGTATCCAGTGGATTACAAAATTTCTCAACTCGAGATTGTTAAATTTAAAAATTTTTAATTGCGAGACTTTTCAAGCTTTATTGATCCAGAGTTGAGAAATATTGTATTTCACAAGATACATCTTAAAGAATCTGTTTCTCTAATGATTCAGTGGAGAATGATGATGAAAACATTCCAAATAGAAGTGGTGGGAAATAACTTGAGACAACTTAACCAACATGTTGTTTATCAAAAATTCTCCAAGACTTTTGGAAAGGAGAAAATGCACGTGTAATTAGAGAAAAGGACATCTTCACCAGCTCTACTCCATTGTTGTCATCAGTCACATTATTGTCTAACTTTCCACATTTCAATCTCCTCCTCTGAAATCACTTCTAGTCTCCAACCAGATCTTGCCTAGGACCATTTCTTGTTTTAATGGAAATTTTAAAATCAAACAACTCTTAACTTAATGTCCGAAATTGGAAATAGGAATTCCTTCAGTTTATTTTCCTTTCTAAGCCCACCTGGCCTAAAATTTCATGTGAGCTTTTGCCATTACTTGGAGTCTGTCGTCTGTCGTCCTTCCGTCAACAATTGCAAAAAAATCTTCTCCTCTCAAACAGCTTTGCCAATTTGGACCAAACTGTGGTGGAATGGTCCTTGGGTGGTCCCCTTCTTTAATTTTGTCCGATAGCCTGGACCTACGACAAAGATGGCAGCTAGGCTAAAAGTAGAATAAAGGAGGTATGAAATTTGATAAATCTTCTCCTCTGAAAGTATTAAGCCAATCTTGTGGTCCTTTACTAAAATTGTGTCCAATGACCCGACCTCCAAACAAAATGGCCTCCAGGCTTAAAATAGAAAAAAGGGGGGGATGAATTTAAAAATTTTTCTTCTCTGAAACTATTGTGCCCATCTTCACCAAACTTTACTGAAATGATTCTTAGGTGGTCTCCTTCCAAAAATTGTGTCCTGCATTTCCAACCTCCAAACAAGATGGCCACCCCAGCTGAACTAAGTGTTATATAGGAAATTTTCAAAAATTTTTTTAATCTTGAACTGCTCTCACAATAAGAACCTTATTAAGAAGAAATATTTCCACATCTGAACCTAAACTCAATTTTAACCATCTTTGGTGAAATGGTTCTAAGATGGGTTCCATTCAGAATTGTATCGGGCATCCAATAAGGCTGCCTCAGCCGAACCTGCTTGTGCTATTCAAACCATAGTTATTCAAATGGTTTTAATGTAGACTTAATTTTGGAAACTGTATGACAGGTGAGCGATGACAGGCTCATGGGAACCTGTGGTTTTTTTAATTCAATTGCTTGTTTCTGTAAAAAAAAATATGGTAGCTAGAATTGGTCCTTAGCAAGACCTGGTCAGATATCAGTATTCTAATTAGAACCCATCTTTAGAAAACACTAGTCTAATTGGAACCAACCTTCTAAAAACACAAGGCTTATTGTTACACACCTTTTGAAAATACTGGTCTAATTGGAACCCACCATCTGATACCACTTTTCTATTTGGAACCCACCTCCTAAAAATGCAAGACTCATTGTAACTCACCCTCTGAAAGCACTAGTCTAATTAAAACTCACCCTCTGAAAACAGTAGTCTAATTGGAACCAAGCTTGGCAGGAATGTTGCATTGATTGTTTCTCTATCAAACTTGTAAATCGTTTGATGATCCTATATATTATTACCATGCATGCCAGTGATAATTTTGCATTCTGATTTGCTTTAACTTAGGAAATCTTGTCAGAAACTGCTTAGCCAATTGAACTGAACTGTAATGATAGAGGAAGGACGAGTGGATAGTCCTTGTTTAATTGAATCTGGAAGATTGCTACCAAGCATCACTTGTTTCTTTCATACTTAGATTGATGAACTGATGGCTCGGTGGGGGGGACACTTAGCAATTTTGCTGGTAGGGGTGTGCCGCTAAGGTTCATACCTTTTCATATATTGAATGGAAAAATGCAACCTAAACACATATTGAAAGATAGAAAGTGACAGTCATACTATCAATTGTGTGAATTTACGTGACTTTATCAAGCTTTCTTGCCAAGATTAACGGCCCTACCATATAATTCACTTTGTTTTTAATACGTTATTATATATAATAAAGCTACATATACATATTCCTGTCTCATGATAGATAGGAAGTGCGACCCCCACGACAATGACGATCAATTACATTCAAGAATTTTTGAAAATGTCAACTCTCAACTTTTAAGACTCAATTTTGTCAATTTTGATTATAAACTTTCAGCTAATGTACCCTGTTTACTAAATGGATAAATCTGTGGATTTTAATTTGGAATCGTCACCACCCAAAAAGTTGACATCAGTAACATCGATTAAATTGTACAAATGGCAATTTCCTTTTCAAAGAGATTTTTATTAGAATCTTAAAAGGAATTCCAAGATTATAAAGTGGCTGACAGAAAGTCAGAAAACAAACAAGACCATGACCAAGAAGATGATTCGAAAGACAAACATTGCACACACAACACTACACTGAAAACTCAAGCTGGAGTAACACGAACCCTACAAACGCCAGGGTGAGTTCAGGTGGGTCATTTGTACGAGAATATATCGACATTTTCCATATTTGTTTCAATACCGAATATGTTTTGCTGATAGTAATTTAACAACATAATTTGAAACAATTTGCTCAGTTGAAATCCAACTTCTTATTTCATTGTCATTAGATTGTTTAGAGATTTTATCTGATGAACCTCACGGAAACGTGGTTGTGTAGCTGAACTTTGACTAATGCCATAATCATTTTTTTTTTCAAATGTCATTTTAAATCTTAGTCCAATTACGCGATTATATGCCACTTTCAACCTCTTATTTACTTGGATCATGTATGTGAGCATTGACGTTTCATTTCTTAAAATGCACTGAATTTTTTATTACTTTTGCGTTTTAATTCTAAGAATAAGACGGACATGGTCTGTCAACTTTCAGCATAAAATACTAGACAAAGGGCGTTTTACGTACATAATTGGTATCACCGCAAGGAAATCAAAATCGACAAAACCTTACCGTTTTGTGAAAAACGGTAATTTTTTGTAAATATGACAACTGTTTGTAGAAAGTATATCAATAGGAATTCGAAGATACCAAGGGGGCAGACAGAAATCGTTAAGTCGGAAGACAGACAAGACCATGGCCAACAAAATGAAACGAAAGACAAACATAGAACACACAACACTACACTGAAAACTAAAGCTGGAATAATACGAACCCTACAAAACCAGGGTGAGTTCAGGTGCTTTTATATCAGATTTTGGTGCTAAATAATAACGGGGAGTCTTTCATCGTCAAATCATCGGTATTCCTATGGGTATCAACTGTGCACCTCGTTCTCTATTGTTATGAATCAACTAACATCAACAGCTGAGTCATTTGTAATAGACATTACTCTTTAGGTTCTAAATAGCAAACTAATATCAAAGTGTATGACAAATAAGGATTTTAATTTTTCAATTACAATTTTTAATCTTTTTTTCTTTTTTGAATTTTAAGGCGACGTTCCTCTGGTTGTATGATTTCAGGGCAAAAACATTGACCAACTATTTAAAAGAAAATAATTATATGGAATATATGACAGAAAGACACGATACACATCTTACAAGTTTATTACAAAGCTTAAATTTTGCAACGTGTAAAGTGCTTTTCTGGATTTATCTTCTTCAGACACGCTATGGGCCAAAAATAGGAAGGCCAGTCAAACTAAATGAATTTCTAGTTACAATCATGGACCAAATTAATTTATTCAGAAGATAAGGAAATCTTGAAAGGTAAATAAAAAGATAGCAATCGGGGACTATTATAAACTACAATTGTTTTATACTGTATCTTTTACAACATACATTCCAGTACCCGAAAATTGGTGCGTTTTTCTAGAATTCGTTCTAAAGTAGCCAATTACAAATTGTACGCAATTAAATTTGGCAATGGGATATATGGAAAAAATATATATAAGATGTGGATCGTGGCTTTCTGGCATATATTCCATATTCTTTCTTTTAAATATCAATCAATAAAAAATGCATACTTTCTCTGTAAATTTGATGTTTCCAGCAGCAAAGTGTTTATTAGACAAGGTATTTCCTATCCTGTCTGCCTTGATGATACCGTAAAAGAACTTAGTGTAAACACTGAGAAATAAACGATTTGAAATTCCAAGAGGACGTCTATATATATAATAACAGCTTTAAAAGGACCCCTCAATGCTCAGGGAATTGGTTTAACTTTACTGTTGGTAAAAATGCAATTTAATCTTTTCTGGTTTGCTTCTTGAATGGTTCCCATTAAAATAGTACCCGTCAAACCCGAAAACAGAAACTTTAAAAAATACTTTGAAGGTTCTTCTAGCCTGAAACATAATATTAGGTCACATCAAGGAGGTTATCTCTTATAACCTCCTTGGTCACATGTAACTACCCAAACAATAAATTAATATTTGCTAGTTTTTCTGTGCATGCGGAAACTATAATTCGATAGTTTTAAGCAAGTTTGTATTACGTGACCTGCGACCCAATAGTTTAATTAAAATTATAATTTTGGGCTAATCTATCATTTTTATCGATGGTATTGAAAAGGGACTATAAAAAAACCAAACAGATTTTGTCCCCCCTGCGACTTAGTCGCGAAAGCAAGACATGTTATTACTTTAGGGCAACGGCGGCGGCGGCGGCGTTAACGTTTTTGAAAGCTGTATAATTCTTAAAGTATAAATACAAGTATGACCAAAGTTAGTGTGCATATAGTTCGTGATATGACATTATCGACCAACCATATGACATTGGTCATTGACACACTTTGAATGGTTCAGTGACTCTTAAACTCCAGCGTCAAGTTTTCATGCTTAGGTCAGGTCCTTAGTAAATATTCATGATAGGTCAGCAATATTGAGTATGATTTTACATTTTTAGGAGTACATGTCAGTCGGCAAAATGCCTTTTGTCCTTGACCTTATTTTTACGGTCCATTGACCAGGATCGAGTTTTAGGTATATTTCTCATTTACTATAAGTGGTAGGTCAAAAATGTAGAGTGTGCTAATTGATTATTAAGAGTACATATCAATCTACCAGATGTCTTTTGTCCTTGACCTCATTTTCACAGTCCATTGACTAGAGTCAAGTTTTCATGCCTAGGCCTATTTCTCATTTACTGTAAGTGGTAGGTCAACAATATTGGGGGTGCCTATTGATTATTCAGAGTACATGTCAGTCTGCCACATGTCTGTTGTCCTTGACCTCAATTTCACAGTCCATTGACTAGGGCCAAGTTTTCATGCTTTGGTCATTTTTTCCCTTACTTTAAGTGGTAGATCAACAATATTTGGTGTGCTTATTGATTATTAGGAGTACATGTCAGTCTACCACATATCTAATGTCCGTGACCTCATTTTCACGGCCCATTGACTAGGGTCAAGTTTTTATGCTTAGGTCTAACTCTCAATACTTGTAAGTGTTAGTTCAACAGTATTGGATGTTCTTATTGGTTGTTAGGAGTACATGACAGTCTGCCATGTATCTTATGTCCTATAATTTTACATGACAGTCTGCCATGTTTCTTATGTCCTAGAATTCATTTTTGTGGTTCATCGACTTCAGTCAAGTTTCATAACTGATAAACAATAATTCACCTTGTTTATCATATTTTCAATTTCTGACTATTGATTTTTTTATGTTTAAATGTCCTGGTGGTATTACTGCCTAAATATTTTTGTGTCCACAATTTATGGGGTCAAAGCCGCATGTACAGACGAGACATTTTTGTGTCCAAACTTGTTAGTTGAATTGGTTCTACCTCGGTCACATGGCACATAAAAAAGTCTTAATGTGAAAATACTTCGAATAAATTAATTTGATACAATTTCGATATAGATCAAAGAAAAACATCAGAACAAACATTGCACAATTAAGATCCTCGTGATGTTCTTGTGAGTTTATACCTATTTTGAACAAAAACCATTTGAACTTATTATTTACTTGAAAGAAACTTTTACATAAATTTTGGCACTTGCACAATACCTTGTTTATTATGGTTTTTAATGATATAAGCGGGATGTGTTTTGATTGATGTCTTAGTTTGGATTTTACCTAGCTGTCAGAAACAGCGAGTGTTGGGTACATCTTCTTGTCTCTTGTTTTATTTGTTATAGTCTGCGTACTATGTAGCGAGTTCAAAAGTTAGATCTTCTGCAGTTTTTTAAAGATTTTTTCACACGACCGTCACAGATCATAGAGAGGTTTGAGTATTCACAAACATGTTTAACCCCACCATATACTTTATGAGTCTGTCTCAGGCCAGAAACCTGTAATCCTGTTGATATAAATCGTTGTTTTAATGTTTAAATGTTACTTGATTATCTGACCGATTGTTGTAACAATTGAATATCGTCACTTTTTACTTTTTGGACCTTTTACAGCTTGCCATAGTATAGGGATATGTGTCGATAATTGGAGCCCTGAGGGCAACTTAGTACGCGTCTCATAGACAATTATACTACATCTCCTTTTTTCTATACATCTTAAAATTTTGTATTTTCACAAAAAATATTACATTCTTGTTGACCCTGACAAAATTATATATAAGTTGCGAATTATTTATAGACGGCTATTTATTAAAAAAAATCTAAAATTTGTGCCAAATATGGGGCTTACCGTACCTCCTTTATTCAACAATTTTTTTTGCTTTACAACAACTTTTTTATTTGCATTGAAATATCTGCTATGCATGTATGAAAATTACAATGATTTAAAACTAATTTTACTGTTAATTTATCGGAAGTTACAAGCTAAAATCTCGGCAGGATAGTAATATCAGGCACATACTCATGGTTTTCCGCTCGATAAGTGTCTTTATTATATGATACTTTTGAGAAAGATAGGGGAAATTTACCATGTAAAATTATTTTAAAATGTTATCGCCATAATAAGGTAAGAGTCTTCTTTTTCCTTTACCCATTTTTAATAAGGGAATGACCATTCAACTTGAAATGATTTGGCAGAATGTTTAAGTTATATTATTTTCATTCGCATTTTTCCTCAACTGCCGTTCATTATTTTGATTAAAACAAATTGAGGCAAAATCCAAATTACTGATGGGCGTTGATTTATACAAAACTGAGGCTATGGTTTGTGTACATAAATGTTTACACTAGTGGAGGAAGAATTGCTGTTCCGTCTGAAGTATCTGAACTCACCCTAGTTTTTGTAGGGTTCGTGCTAATCACTGTGATTGGTCAGTAAGCAATCTGCTATAACAACCATTTTCTTTTCTTAAACAGTGAGCCGTGATTCTTGCCTATTATTGAACTCTTTGAGTTGTAAAAAGACTTCGCTACTGAAGTTCAATTTAATGAAAAATGTATGCGAAGTTTTCATTTGAATTTACACTTGCTATTTAGGTGATATTTAAAGACTCCGTGCAATACAAGTTCTTTTAACGATCAGCTGCATGACTAATAGCTATTGCAATTGGCAAGTTATTGCAAATAAGAGTTGCCGGTTTTAGTCAAATATCTTGTACGGTATTCTTATTTTTAGCAGAGATGAGACAATGGAACTCGTTCTTGCATTCTTAGAATGTTGCGACCACAACGACATTTCGTTTTTACATGATTTCTCTCTCACAAAGATCAGCTCTTAACCAAACATAACTTCCAGTGGGAGAGAACAAACAATTTTTAAAATAAAATTTATTTGAACAAACGTTTAGGTTTCTGTATGAAGTTTTTCAGCAGTATTGTCAGTACAGCCATATGTTAAAAGAAGTTTCCGCAGCCATCTTGCATGACGAATCTGACGCAAGTAACAACAAATGACCATGACATCAAAATTAAAACTATAATGCCTTGTTTGGTTTCCCTCTATTCAGTGGTTAGCAAAAAAGCCTTTTTGAGTATTCCTCATAGACTCCAGTAGTATCAAAGTCACCATCTACTGGGTGCCATATTTGAAGACAAATCGCTAGCATAGAAACAACCCTCGGTCAGCACATCATAAGGAACACTCCCCTATGATTGATTTCAACCAATTTATTTGTTCTCAAGAAGAAGTGTGGTTTGTGTTTCCAGTAAATTCCTTTGTTAAACCGAGTAAACTGCAGGGGGCAATCTTGGATGACGAAACTTTATCAAAAGTAACAACACTTGTTCATCCCTTTGATAGGACTATTTATCACACTTTTGGATTTAATGTATTCGGTAGTTCTCAAGAGGACTTTTGTGTGTATTTCCTGTATAGTCCAATGTTATCGAAGTCCCAGAGTGCCGGCCAACTTCGATGACGTAGTGGCATTAAAGATAAAATGGTAAACGCTTGGACAGCACCTCATGGGGATGCCATGTTTGATTTTAATCTTCTTTGCATACTAAAGTTTTCGATCAGGGTTTTCACTTTCTTCTGAAAATAATTGGGAGGAGGCTTTGACTGAAACCTTTGGCTAGCGACGATGGGTAAATTCATTCAGTAGTCCCTAAGAATTATTTTGAATGTATTTTAAACAGGGCCCTTTGTTAATATAAGTTCCCGACAAGCGGGAATCTTAGATGACAGTCCTTTGTTGGACGGAAGATGGACAGAAGGACAGGGTGTCGGACAAAAAGTTAAGGAAATATCTCACATGATCTTTCATAGGCAAAAAAGGAAAAAAATGGGGTAAATATTAAGTAGAAAGCACCAAATCTAAAGCAAAAACAACCCTCTGTAAAAATAATCCGGATACTTGGAATAGGTACGAAAGAGACAACTCAAAGCGACATATAAATTCCGTAGGCAGAAAAAAGGGATTAATACCAGATAAATAGGGGCCTTTTAAAATAGGAAAGTCAAACAGTTTGTCGTAAATCTTAGAAACAAGTTGGCTGTCTTTGTATGCACCAAGGAATAATTCTAAAAATAAGGAGAATCACGGGTGTCAGTAGTCTCTTTTATTAAAACGCAGTTTATTTTAGTTCAATTGGTTGAGATGGTAGTTGAATCTTGGATTGTTTAGCGACAACAAATTTAAATTGAACGATCAGCCTTTTTTCTTCTGTTTTTATGTGTGTGGAGGTAACCCATAATGGTGTCCGCTTTATACTAGTATGAAACCAAGTCCGAGAGTAGGGCGCACGGTTTGTGCCCATTGGAATGTCAATGGTCTATTGAGAACTCGTCCACCAAGTTGATGAAATACAGCATTTAAAAAAAATATCACCTTCAGTGTAAAGTAAACATGGAAAATAAATTAAAAACAAGGTATAAAACATTCATGTATAATTAGCCTCGAATTCTGAATTTGGATTGGCGCATGAATTTTTTTTATTGTGTTCACTGTAAAATTGTTTCATATTGATGATGTTATACATTGTATTGTTTCCCAGGAATATTATTAATAGTAAAATTTATTCCGTGTGCAATATTTTTACTTCAGATATTAAAGATGCACAGCGAAGGTTTCTGAAAACATTTATTTACAGGAAAGGTATTTAAAAACTTAAGCTGACATTTTATTATGTTATTAAACTAATTTTGGTAGATTCATGTCCTACCCCGTTCTACGTGGCTTGATGTGAAAAAAAAATGCGAAATTATACTTTAAATATACACGGAAATTTCATTACAGGAAACATTTAGTTTTCCCAGATAAATTTAAGAAATAGAAACTAAAACTAAAATCAACGAAGTGGAATACTTCCTAAATAAACACAGATTACTAAACTAGCTTAACGCATCGGCTTTTCTGGGGACAAAACATCTTGATCATAAGGGGAAGTTGTCAACTTTAGTATATCGGTCAAGATGTACTATGATCAAAATCCGTAATAGACGTTAAATTAGTATCTGTCAAAAATATCAATGTTAACGCCGAAGAAAGTAAGTTTTCAGCGGTGGATCAATAAAATAAAATTGGGTAGGGGGGTCAGAATGAACAATTTATGAATAAAAATGCCGACTCTATACCATTAAAAAATCATATAAAAGGAATAACCCGTGTTGAATTGAAACTCGACAATCGAACCATTTATTGAAGAGTGATCAAGTGGTGATTTTTTTAGCAGCCTTTGATAACGATTCCCTTGCTTTAATGATTACCTGCGAGATATAAGTAGCGATCTCTGGTTAGAAGGAAAATCGGTCTTGCGAAATGTTAATACAAGAAGGTGCTTAAGGATATTTGCAGCCTGTGTTCATCAGTTTTTTATCGAATTTTCGAACTCCTTTGGTTTTTCCATTTCAAAGCATAAATCCTTTTGCCCAGTGCAGGACCATTTCTTGCTGCGATTCACGTTCGACACGAGTATTGTCGACTTCAGCCTATTTCTTTATTTTGTTTACATTGCAGGTGAAGATGGACGAACTAATTGGAGGAGCATGTGATGTTTGTTATAGAAATTACAAACACATAACCCTAAGACGAAAACGATATTTAAGACCAGCCAGTCGCACTTCGTTAAGCAGTATATCACAGTATTTAGGAGAGAACCCATCAAACAGAACGGAATTTCATTCTCTACAAAGTTTTATTGCAAAAATGCTGAAGAATAAAAACCTTTCTGCTCCAAAAGAATTTGTGAACGATTTAAAAAGAATATGCAGATGCTCACAAGGTATTCGTATTTTTATCTGTAAAAATGAAACTAAAAGGAAAAAGTGTTGTTAAATATAACTTTTTATGCTATCTGGTTGTAATCTTTTAATCGGTCATCGTTTACATGCACCCACCATTGTCCCATTTAGTGAAATATTGAACTAATAACTTACCTACTAGAAAAATGACATGAGAAACTCTGCAAAACGCAGTTAAGGTAACAAAATATAACTAGAGGCTCAGGAGGCTGAGCCTGTATCGCTTACCTGCCATTTGGCAAAGAAGTTTCAGAGGAGAAGATTTTTTAATGAATCAGCCAA
>JAULBM010013986.1:0-11581 GCA_032357055.1 Geukensia granosissima | reverse complement strand
CAGTGGAATGCTGATTGTTTACCTTCAGTTAGACCATGTAAAAGGATTGATAAAAGACTTCAAATTCATAAAAATGGCGAAATATATTGGTGTTTATCTTTTCCATAGATTTTGGAGGTATGTCAAGATTTAACAATAAATTATAAGAATTAATATTAGATAGTATCGTGTTTAAGTATCAGTCCATATAAAAACTGTCAACTATAAAAGTGAAACATGGTGTGTAAAAACCCACCAATCAAAAATGATTTTTCAAACCACATACCTAATAAGTAAAAATGATGATAGTCATTATTTAGTCAAGATATGTATTTTTGAGGAAACCATACATTTATAACCCTTAAAAATCCTAATTCAAGTACGATAAATATTGCAAAAGGTAATTTTTAATGTTCATTTTTGTAAATCATACCTTAAATCTTTATTGTACAATGCTTGAAAGACAAGGACTAATTTTGTATACAGGAATAGTGTCTTATTTGAAAACTAATTTTTTTCGGTTGGTTTTTTGATATTCACGAATCACCCCCTGGTTGATTGTTATATGGACTGCTACTAAAAGAAATTCGGAGATATCAAAGGGGCAGACAGAAATCGTTAAGTCGGAAGACAAACAAGACCATGATCAACAAAATGAAACGAAAGATAAACATAGAACAAACAACATTACACTGAAAACTAAAGCTGGAGCAAGACGAACCCCCACGAAAAACCAGGGTTAGTTCAGTTCCTCCGGATGGGTGAGCAACCCCCCTCCCCTAATTCCCGTATAAAATGACTTTTGCTTTTAACAGAGAAGTTAATTATGAGTCTCCTGTAAAAATCTATTTTTAGGTTTACTAAACACTACATATAACGCTTCATTTTTCACTAACCACATAGATGTACATGTGTTGCTGCTAATGTTCCAACATAAAACAATTGTCCATAATATATCAAATTAAGATATAGCAACATAATAATAACAGTAACAAAGAAAAATTAGGGAAGATAGAAAAAGTGATAGTATATGTTATTTATGATGGTTAAAAAAGTGAAAGTATATGTTATTTATTATGGAAACAAATGTCTCCTCAATGTGTTGTTTTACTTTTAGACTAACGCCTTTGTACATGATGGTACTAATGGTATTTGCTTGCCTTATGAAGTATTTTGGTGATGGCCCCTTTTGGCCTTCTGCAATAAAGAATGCAGAGAACTGTAAAACTTACTGGTGGACAAATTTATTCTACTTTGGTAATTTGTTACCTTACGAAAATCAGGTATGTAATTATTTGCAGTAGGTTTTGATAGATTCGATAGTGCACAATGCTGATTGAAACCAATTTTAATTTTAAAGATATCATTTTCCCTAATATAAATAAAATATTCACATTCCAAAAACCCCTTTATAATTGATTATTAAAATCTGTACCTTATATTGAAGACTACCATGTTTTAGTGTATTAATTGAACATGGCTTTTTGTCTAATGACATTCAATTTTATTTAACTTGATAAATATGCATGCAGTTTCTTTAGTGTATGACTTGAACATGATTTTTTCAACGACATGCAGATTTATGTTTTTGAGTGTTTGACTTGGACCTGGTTTTGTCTAATGCAATGCAGTTTTATGTTTTTTGGAATACGACGTAAACCTGTTTTTCGTAAGATGACATTTAGCTTTATGTTATTAATGTATGATTTGGAACTTTTTTTTTCTAATAACATGCAGTTTATTTTTTTCAGTGTATGAGTTGGACCTGGTTTTTGTCTAATGACATGCAGTTTTATGATTTTGAGTGTATGACTTGGACCTGGTTTTTTCTTACATGCAGTTTAATATATCTAGTGTATCACTTGGACTTTTTTTGTCTAATAACATGCAGTTTATTTTTTCAGTGTATGACTTGGACCTGCTTTTTGTCTAATGACATAAATTTTTATGTTTTTAGTGTATGATTTGGACCTGGTTTTTGTCTAATGACATAAATTTTTATGTTTTTAGTGTATGACTTGGACCTGCTTTTTGTCTATTGACATAAATTTTTATGTTTTTAGTGTATGACTTGAACCTGGTTTTTGTCTAATGACGTAAATTTTTATGTTTTTAATGTATGACTTGGACCTGGTTTTTGTCTAATGACATAAATTTTTATGTTTTTAGTGTATGACTTGGACCTGGTTTTTGTCTAATGACATGCAGTTTTATGTTGTTGCCATTGGATTCCTTCTATTACTTGCCATGTAAGTATCGTTATTAAACATTATAAACCATTAATTGAATTTTCGGAAATGTATAAAATATAGTTCGATACGTGTACATTGACTTTCCTCAATCACAAACGATATATTCATTCCAATTTCAAAGCCTGTCTGATTCTTACGTGAACCTTTATTCCACCATGTCTAGATTTACAGAGTTCTGTTAGCGATATTAGCGCATCTGACTAAATAGAATTATTTTCAAATCATTATTTTAATACAACGATGAATATTTGATTTTTTTTGTGCCAGTAGAAGTTATTTATCCAGAATATTTTCAAAGAAATTTATAGTGCTTATGGCTTTTGTTTTTCACTGATGCTGTATATTCATCTTATTATATGTCACTCTTCATTTTAATTACTCTGACGTAGCATGAGTTTCCGGACTTAACTATACATTTGATGTCCCTATGATGGCTGCAGTATATTTTCAATGGTTTTCCCAACTTAAATACAAAGATTATCAATCCATTATTTTATATCTATAAATTGTAAAAAAAAATATGTGATAATTTTACATGAATGTACTTTAGGTTTTGTGATTTTATTGCATTTGTAAAATTCTAAAGCACTGAAAATACAGAAATACCCCCGAAAAACAGTGCACTAAGTAGTTGTCCCTGCCGTCGGATTTCGCTTCCCATTTGGGTTTGTTTGGATTTTAGTGCTTTTTTGCTATATTTGGTTCTTCGACGTCTTATCTTTAAGTTCTAAAGCTAATGATGAGAGGTTACTCCTTGAAATGAACATATAGCATACCTAAATTCTCCATATTTATTCAACATTGATAATTTTCTATTTTATAACCACAGATCTATACCTTTTGGTGTGTTTATGATCTGCCTGTTAATGCTCGGTGGTATGTCAGCAGCTGGAATCTCTGAACATATTTACAAAGGAAGTATGATAAAGTAAGTACTTTGAAAATATATTCTTAGAAACTTTTTCGAATAAGATAACAGGATACAAGTATTCAAATACGCAATTGCCAGTTGTCATATTTGTGAAATTAATACTGACTAAAATGCACATTTTCCTTATGATTAATTGATGATTCTTGGTTGCTTTAACATCCAATGGCAAATATTTTATGCATATTCAGAACGAGAACAAGTTCAACAATTATTAGTATCGAAAAAGGGGTGGGATGGCACACAACATGGCAACGGTTTTTGAATGCCACTGGATAAAGGGAGTGATGAGAAGGGACGAAAAATTTAGCCTTTTGTAGTGGCATTGGCCTTCTCTTTTTCGAAAACTACAAGGGGTCGTTTACGTACAAGATACGTGACACTCTCCAAACACGTCACCCACTATGGTCCAGGACCAGGCTTGAAGGCGTAGAATCAGGTGCTTCGGAAGGGTAAACGTCCCCATGTCATGTGCGAAGCACCTGTCGTGAAGTCATCAATGTCAACATCAGTGTCAAATCAGGTTGTCAAAATCAGGAGTGTCAATTCGTGTCAATATGGAAGGAATCGTACGAACTCTTGTATTAAGCAGGAGTTAGACCAGGTGTCCGGAAGGGAATGCATCCCTTCTTCTGCGCACAGCACCCGTCGTTAAATCCTTTAACTCTAATTTGGGTTAACGTCAATCCAAAAAGAGGTCCACTTATTGTTGACTTATCGGTAACAGGACCATTGTTAGTTGACATGTACACGGATACCATATTGACCAACCAATTCATGATGGCGACCATATAATTTTAGGGGTGACGATTTCAACCTTGATTGGATGTATCCCTGTTATAGTATTAAATGCGACATCAGCATTGCTGCTCTCTTCAGAAAATCTTGATACTTGTTACAGGCACGAGAGTATCGAAACATGAACCCCGTCGGCAGGTAGTCAAAAATATTTTAGAATAGGTAATTTGAAGAGACAATGTATTAATAATAACAACTTTAAAAATAACACAAATGCGTTAAATTAACGGATGCTTATATTATCCTTTGTTCTTATTAAGTTCTAAAACAGACGGAAATGCCTACTGGAACAATGTGTATACTCCACCTTGGTGTAGGGTATCAGCCTATTGTGTTGGTATGCTTTTAGGCGTAATACTTTCTAAAAGACAAAGACGAAAATTGCATAGGGTAAGTAGATTTAATTAAGAAAACCGAGTAAAAGAAATGTTAAACAAGAAGCTGTAAAATAACAGCAGATTTGATGTTCTTTAATAACAGTCTACGGCCTAACCAAACAATCTTCGGTTGATGATTGTGCAGTTAATGTAGCCATTATTGCCCCCATAAGCACTTGTTTCCCAACAGTTGGTATAACAAAATTTAAGATGATCACCGCTGGACCTCTTGAGACGTCTTGAAAAAATAAAGACACCCGTATACCGTTGTCATTAACTTCTAAATCTCTTATGTTACGCACTTGTCATTAAGACCTATCTGGTATCTTAATAATGTTTCAGTGTAAGCAATGATTAAATTTGGAGAATTCAATGATGAAAAAAATTCTTGAGATTAACAATACAAAAAAAAACAGTATCTAGGTGAATATTTTAAACTTTCAGTGAATACATAAATTCCATTTCAGATTCTTTTTCAAAATGTTTTAAAAGTATTAAGAAAATTATAATCATTTCATATATAAACATCAGTTGAGAAGAAACAATTTATTCAAAAGGTTGTTTTTGCATCACAATTAGCAGATTTGGCGTCGTTATGAAAGGACAAACTGTTTCAGAATTGATTTAGAGAAGTGCGCTTTGAAATATAATATTATTTCATATTTTGTGACATTTCGTAAATTTTTTTTAAAAGAAAGTTTTTTATGCGCTCGTCTTTGAAGTACACGACATATTCATCAGTCCGCCCGTCCGTTAATATCAGGTTTGAGCTAAAATACGCTTCATACAATGCTATTGAAAATTGGGCAAAATAATAGAAGTGCAGTGCTTTTTTCTTATTTTAATGCTTACCACCTCTTCTGCTACTGACTTTTAGGTAAGTTGTTAAAATCTTTTTTGAACAAAAATAAGAATTTTCAACCCTCCAAAAAGTTTTCACTTACCTTTTATTATTATTATTATTTGAAATATCTTCAGTTATAGGCAATGGCACATAGACACCTGTTGTTGTTTAAAGAGTTTCGGGTTTTTTTGTTATAAATATTACACACCAATACAATGTGAGGGTGTTTACAGGAATATTTTTGTAACGAGAAGTTCTTCAAAGTATATATTTTTAAAATGTTCATTAGTTCATCATTTGGCGCTGTGAGTCCTATATTCAGATTTTTTGGACCAGCTTTGTAATTAATTTTTTTGCAATACAACAATACGGGTAATGCAAATTTGCATAATATGACATTCGGTTTAGGAACTTAACAATGAATGGTTGATTGATTGATATGATGGTGCCTAACGTCCATTAGCAAATATTTCATGCATATTCAGGAGGAGAGCATAAAATAGTGGTATGATTAATGAACCCTGCTTTGTACTAGACTGACACGATAAGTCGGATTTTTAACGTGCTAGCTCACGAAAGCAACAGTCCACAGGATGACACACCACTTTACCCAGTCACATTATTCTGACTCTGGGCCGACCAGTGTTTGCTCTTACTCCTAAATGCTGCGTGCTTAGCGGAAAAGCAGCATATACCAATTTTAATGTCTTTGGTTTGACCCGACCGGGGATCGAACCCACGACCTTTCGCACTCAAGGCGAGCACGCTAACCATTACACCACCGAGGCAGTTTAACAATGAATGGAATTTGAATAAATTTTGTTAAAAACGTGTGTTGATATTCGCGCTACTGTCTGCTTTTAATTAGTATGACAGAATACCAGATTTCCTGGGGGATGGAGGATTTTGAATATAGATAATCCGTCGACTTTCTGATTTTCTGTGGGTAGGAGAATTATGAATATAAATAATCTGTCCGTGCAAGAGGTGAAAATGAGTAGTCTTGCATCAAGCAAGTTAAATGTAAATATTCAGACCTTAAGTTTTCTGTGAACATCTGTGCTGTAAACGTGTAAGAACATCATCGCCTAAAATCTTTCGACAATTGGCAATCAATAACTTGGCTTTCCCCCGAAACTCAAATTGTTGTCCCTTAGTTGTTACTGAAAACTAAGTTGATAGAATTAAGTTTAATCACTACCTCCACGGCACCAGCATTAAAAATCATCCATATTTTTGTTTTCGTAGAAACTTTTTTTTTAAATTTTGGTGAAGTTGGGAAGAAACATTTCCTTGAGTCGAACCATAATAAGATTTCTGCAAAGTTATCGAGAGAGACACCTTTCCATAAAAATTATTGGATTGACCTATGTATTTGCCTAAGGTCTTCAACTATAACTTCTAAAATTCGACCTTACTTAACATAAACAAATGACCAGGATGTGATCATATTAAAGCTAAAACGCTTCTAACCTGGCAGATATTGATTCCTTTTTTAAGAATTTTTTTTCATAGAAATTTGGTGATCCTGCTTTTCAGAGATCCTAAACTAAATAGCCGCACCGTAAAAACCTTGCATCGCAATTTGTGAAGAAAATTTGATGTATTCGTTAATTTGCAATCTTCTAGTTTATTTTACGCGACCAAACTATAGGTGTTACGCGATCAATTTAATTGCTGCATTTAAATCAGTAGCTTCGAGAATCTTAGTAGCTTTTTGAAAACTTGCAACTAATACGACAATTTCCTATGACCTTTTCCGCCATATGTAATAGAGAGGTCAAATTATTTTTTTTATTTTAAGTAGCTGTCGACCTGTATTTGTTCCGAACACTGTTTTACTATTTGTGCATTTCAGAAAAATATCCTATTAATTGGTGTGTAATATTTTGCAAAGACACGTTTACCATATTTTTCTATAGGTAGCTACAGTTATTGGCTGGGTGTTGGCCACAAGCATGGCTTTATTTATAGTGTTTATTCCGTACACAGAATTTAAAGAGGGTGGCACGAAATGGTCTTTAGACGTGCAAACGCTTTATGAAGCTTTATGCCGACCACTTTGGGCGGCATGCGTCGCATGGGTGATATTTGCTTGTTTCAACGGTTGCGGAGGTAAGACAAGTATAGGTATATGTATTAGATTTTTAGAACACAGATTTCTATTTTTCCTGAGAAGACGTAGAGCGACCAATAAGTGCTCATGAACTTAATTCATGGTTTGCATAAGTTTAATCATAAAAGTTGCCAGATAAATCGACATAAACTGATAAAGCGGTTTACAATTGGCATTTATCATTTTTTAAAATTAATATATGGTGTAATATAGTTTTTAACTTAATATTTTTAACTTCTAACTTGTAAAAACCCAAAGGCACCGAAGAACTCCATCGGTTATATATTCTTGTTAAATTGATGTTGGTTAACATTCGACTGCCCTACTTTATAAACACTGCCACCACTTCTTGTTGTTTCTTTTTTTGTAAATGAGAGGAAATTTCGTAAAAGATAGTGTTTTGTGTTGTTTTTGACGTTAAAGAGTCTTTCATAAAAGCAACCATTACGCTTCGTGCTGCCTACGACTTTGATAAACAAATCTTTGAAGTTTCTGAAAATATGAACTGTTTAACATTGATGTTAAAATTTTTCGGCCCTATTAATTTGTTAAAACTTGTAATTTGAATAATTTGAATGCCTGTACTTACGGTATTCCAACGAGTCTCCTCTCTAATAAGTAATTTTAATTTTAGGCGTTGTGAATTCTTTATTGTCATGGCGAGGACTGGTGCCTTTTTCAAGGTTATCATATGCCGTCTACCTTATTCATCCAATGGTGATGATGACACATGTCTACTCAAAACGAAATTTATTCTACGTAAGAGATAATGAATTGGTAAGTCTATGGTTGTTTTTCAAGCAATAATCACCATCGGTAAATTTTTGGTGTAAAAACAACAATGCAGAACATTGCTATGTTAGTTCGAAACATGATTGTGTTGGTTAAAGAATATTAAAGATATGGTAGTCCCTTTAGGAAAGCTTGGATTTGTACAAGCCTCATTTAATACTGAAAAAAGGAATAACATGAATTGAAAAATGACTTACAAATTGCGCTTTCCATCAACCAAGATGGGAAATGCAGTTTTATTTTAAAATGAAAAATAAAAACTGAAAATAGGCATATGACAAAATTCTCAAATGTAAAATATTATAACATGACAAAGTGTGATTTATAAATATATTCACTATCATAATGATTCGTGCTACGGTTTGCTACTTGAAATCGGGGATCAAACCATTCATAAATATTGTCCCTTATAGAGCTAAATGTATACATGTATTATAAATTGATCTAACGATAACGCCAATATATACTTGTAATTAATGCTCTATTTTCAGACTTACATTTATATTGGCCATCTGGTTATGAGCCTCTTGGTGTCGTTTGTTGCATCTTTAGCATTCGAGGCTCCATTTATGGCGTTAGAGAAAATCATATTGCGGAGAAAAAATAGTAATTAATTGTTAGACAAAGCATAGAATATTCTTCAGGAAAAAAACATTAACGGAGATAGATGCAATGGTTTGCCAGGAAATACTGTCCTCTTAATTGTTATAACGTTGGTTGTGTATATTTTGTTGTTATTTATTGAATAAAATTTGGTGATTGTTGTATTTTTTTTTTTCAATTTGATATTCCACTATCTATTAAACACCATCGGATATTTTATATTGCGGAGCCACATATCAAGACTATACATTTATATTTCGTGAATATATAGACTTAAATTCACATTTCATTTGGATGAAATTTTGAATTATTATAATCTGTGTATTAGCACAAATCAAATGTGGAACAAAAATTGTTATAAATGAGCAATACCAGATATATGTAGTTCATCCGATTAATTTTAGTCCGTTGCAAACGTGAAATTTTCCTCTCCTCTGAAACTACTGGTCAAACTTGGCTGGTATTTTGACGATAATATTCTCTTGTGTAGCACACGGAATATATAAACTAAATTAAATAAAAGTCTATTTCAAAAAATTAAAACGCTATTTAATGAT
Organism: Geukensia granosissima; assembly: GCA_032357055.1. Classification (NCBI taxonomy): domain Eukaryota; kingdom Metazoa; phylum Mollusca; class Bivalvia; order Mytilida; family Mytilidae; genus Geukensia; species Geukensia granosissima. The sequence continues at coordinate 2,335 of JAULBM010013986.1, read as the reverse complement.
GATCAACAATAAGAATATAATGTCATTTTACCTATGAAATGCTTTTCGTTTGAGAAATATTTTATGGATTTAATCAAATGCTATGACAAAACTTAAGAAATAATCGCAAATTAAAATGGGTATTTTACGAGAATCAAAAACTGATAATAAAACCACGATTAAATTAAAAAAAAAAATGAATACATGTGAATTCTTTTCTAAAAATGTGCCTTCTGTAAATATTTATAATATCATTAAAAAACGGAAAATGAAGCATTTATCTTGGAAAAGTTGGAACCTGTACCTTCCGAACCACCGAGTCCACCTCTGTTTTTTTTTTTTTTTTTGGTGTTGTTTGCTTTGTTCATGCGTATAATTTAGTTAATAACTTTTAAGTATATTATGTAACGTGTTCCATCCTGTTATTCTTCTCAAGATTGCTATGTCTATCGACTTACCCGGCCACCCTTGACTATTCGGTTCTCTCTAGATTTCTATTAAGTAGTTTTTCGAAAATCAATTCAGTTATGGTGCTTGTAAGATGATATTTTTTCCTTGTCAGTCATTTGTTAATGCAAGATGAAAAGAGTGATTATTCACTCTAACAAACAAGTTTCACCTCCTGGGATTTTCAGGTTAGCATAATCTTATGGTCGATGTTTCCCTTTTTATATTAAACAAGATGTTCGAAATCCTCCTGGGCAGATTTACATCGTTACAAATTTAATTTGTAATTTTTGACAACTTGATATTTCGAAATTTTTTTCTAGTTAATATTATAAACATATCAAATATTTGGTTTTTTTTTTCAGGTTTATTTTATTTCTACTGTTGTTATTGTCCGAAACATTAAAATTTTAAATACTTTATTCTCAAGATACTGTTAAACATTGTACATGCCAAACAGTTAAAGATAAAAATATCTTGATGAAGAAAATTTATTTGTAAAATATCGCACTGTTAATCTCGCATTGTGATCATTCTTATTGGAAGAAATGGGTGTTGAGAGAAGCTCAACAAGAGATGCTAATATATCGTCGAGAATAACTAAGCTAGGATGAGTATAATTTGAATTTAGATAGCATTATGGTTTTATTTTTCCGTTAATTTGTTCTGGGATGCAATTTCATTTCGGCTACCGACGGACCAAAAATCAGTACTAAAGGGCAGGAAAAGAATCAATTTCGACTCTTTTTCGAAAGGTTAAATATAACTTTCGACCGTGTGTTAACAACTAGAATCATTATCATGTTAAAACATGAAGAAAAAGGTATATTCTGAGGTTACCGTGTACACAATGCATCGTAAAACACAATATACGTTAGAATTCTGTTATCGTCAAAGGGATTTCAGGAAAGGTGTGCCATAACATGACACACAGTCAGAATTACCCAACTTTAAACAAGAAACTTCAAACCTCTCACAAGAAGGACGAATATACCAACAACAAAAAAAATTAAACACAGAGAATAGCTGTAGTCTAAATTACTGGATACATCAAAATATTGTTAGTTTGAACCAGTTATTGAGTGTTCAAACCTCCGTTACCTATTCTTACCCTCTCTTTCACAATAGTATCGATTCACTATAAGGAAGAATATTATCACTGTTCTTGTGACAACTATAAAGAGCTCATTTTTATTCAAAAATAGACAAGATATTTAAATTGTGCTCGATTACACAGTTTAGCTGGCAGTGGTCATCATACATGTTGTCCGTTTTATGAACACTAGAAAGACAACATAATCAAAATTTGACCGGTTTAAATGTTTGATTACCAAAAGGTCACAAGTACACCGTGATCTGGTTAACTGCAAAGGACAACTTCTTATCTTTTAAACCCATTAAGTTTAATAAAAACCGGTTGTATTTTTTAAATCTGCATTTTAAAATTACCAAAATGTATTTACGCAATCTGTTTGTTTATGCAAAGCTTGCCGAATATTGCAGGTGTCGTTGATCTTCCAACTAATGCAGACGACTCGAACAGGTTTTTATACATTCTTATCATTGATATTATATCTTTCCAAATCAAGCAATTAAACTCGACCTGTCATGTACGTTTTATGAACTGAGTCTCTCACGTTTTGGTGATTCTCTCTTAATGCAATAACAAAATTTTAAACGGGAATTTAAAAAGAAATAAAACTATTTTACCGGCAATCGAATCGGGTGTTAAAAATATTCCAGGTGTCGGTGTTTGTCCTGTGTTCATGTGAAAAATTAAATTTTTGCATTCCTCTATAGTCAAGCTTATTTTTAATGACATTACGAATAAATACATGTCAATAGATATAAAACAAATCAAATTATTTTTTTCATTTTACAAAATTCATAAATTCTCTAAACAAAAATA
>JAULBM010013975.1:0-11581 GCA_032357055.1 Geukensia granosissima | reverse complement strand
CTAAAAAATGTTCGCCTCGCTTTAATCTTCTCACAATGTTTTTCATTAATTTCGACTGTTATTTAGGAGGATGGCTGTCTAATGAAAAATCATTTGCCAAAATGAGCTTGAAATTGAAGACACATAAGATACTCCCAAGTGTCTTATACCTTCATCGTACCTTTGAATTAGACAACCACAATCTTGTTAGCTGATTTGGAAAATCCGTTTTACAGATAAAGACTGCTCTTTTCTTGAAGCTGCGAAATAACCTAAAAACAGACTGTCCACTTTCTCCTCCTTAAGGGTGTAATCCCTTTACCCAGAAATAACCAATTTGGACCGTGCGGCGGGTGTTTTTAAAGAGGCCGGCACTGCTAACCGTACCGGATCCCCGAAGTTCACTCCGGTTTTTTTTATTTGGGTCCGCATTGTTCATAGTTGTTTGTTTGTTCTAAGGTTCCACTTACCAATTAGGAGAGACATATAGAATATTTTCGGATTTTGACATCTTAGGATTTTTAAAATAAAGACAATATATGGTACAGAAGTGCAGTAGAATGTTAAAGTTGGTTGATATGATGGTTAAATGGGTTTTTGATAAGATATGGGTTTCCATATGTCAGTTTTAGGCGTTCATACAGCTTAAAATGGATTCGGAATAAGCCGGTTCTGACAGGTTTTAATGTTGTACAATCATACAGCACCTTGCAATTTCCTGTGATAACAAATTCGCACAGTTTGTGAGAAAATGAGCTGATAAGCCTGTGTTATTTATTTTATTTATTTAAAGTATTCTTTCCAGAAAACTATACCAGATGTGGATTAAAATTTCCCTTCAGACTTTACTGAGATGTCAAAATCTGCTGAGCATTAACCAAAACCTTGTGTTTTAAAGGGAAATGTTAGCAATTTGGTTGCTATGGAAAAAGATTATTTGTTGTATCTTTTAAATAACAACCCAAACTGTAAAAGGCTGCGAAACAAAAGAAAAAGTTACGCATTTGTCGCAAATTAAACCAACGATGGTTTTCTTTTCCGGGAAGGTTCAGATATAAATCATAGTATAGACATTTTTCATTCTATGTTTAGAAAGTTTTCAAATTACATTTCGAATCTCCTAATAAACATTCTGATAAATCATAAGAATGCTATCCTAAGTTAGAACTAACGTTTTTCCCGTACGGTAAAACAGTCTCATGACTGACTACAATTTGCAATGCAAAAGAATCGTCGTTACTATCCCCCAATCCAACACTCTGATTGTCCGATTGCAAAAATTATTTTGTTAATATATCTCTGGTAAAATACATACAATTTTATTCTTTTGAGATGATTTGAGGTCGAAAATAGTGAGTGAGCCAGTTATAAGGAGTGCATCTACTTTGTGTAGAATGTATCTTGAACTTGTGTCCCTAGGAGGCAAATGGACGTTAATTCTTGTACATTCAATACATATGAACGTTTGAACTGTCTTTGTAAACTAGAAACTTTGGAATTCTTTAGCTCTGGACTAACATAACATCAAAAATCCGAGAGTTTGCTATGGAAATGATATTAATCAAATAATTAAAAAACTGTGCTAAGAAGGTCAAGGTCACATTAAAAATAACGTAGGGATGATTACAATAGTAAATTCAATCAATGTTTAAAAAAGGCAATTCTACGTTGACGTTTTTTGGAAATTTGTTACGCGTTTTGTACATTATCCGTAAATGATAAAGATATTCAAACAAAGAAACGGTTAATTTAAATTACTCTTTGTTAATTCTGAGGTCGTTCATCTATGTTCCTGTTTGTTTTAATAGTTTTGGATTACATGGGAGTGAAATTTGAACCCTGATTCCTCGATTAAATCAAATGATACATATATACTATTTCTTACTAGCTAATACACTAAAGAAGTCTTTTCCCCGGAAACTGCTTGGTGAAAATGGATTAGTATTTGATGTGGAATATCTTTGGAAGATCCTTTATAAAGTTTGCACATTTGTCCGATCGGACAAAATCACGGCCGCAATGGACGATTCTTGTTTCTGATTGGCTGACACATAAAAATTTTCTCCTCTGAAACTCCTTTGCCAAATGGAACATCATTTGACAGAAACCATCAATACAAGAATCTTTGTAAAATGAAACATTAATCATGGCTACTATTGGTCATTTCATATTTGTTTTGTCGTCGCTGGCTACAAACAAGTATTATTTGCAAATATAGGCCAACACTAATTTTGCTTTTGCATTTTATTTGTAGTTTGCTTTGTAATTTTGTGCTGTATATTATGTTTATTTTTGATCTAATATGAACTTTCGTCTGTGATATTTCATTTTAAGAAATATTTTGCTTCTTCTGCCTGTGATAATGATTTTAACAGTTTAATCTTGACTTTTAAGACTATTTTTATTTGTAAATAAACCAAATCAACAATTTTAGTACTGAATATCTTACTTTTGATTTAATTTTAATAAATATTGTGTATGTTCCTGCCAGGATATGGCTAAAATACTGCTGACGTGGCGTTAAACACCAATCAATCAATCAATCTCAAAAAATATTTAATGCACAGTATAGTGATATGATTTAACTTTGAATATTTGATCAACTCTATCTTCTTTGTTCAATGATATTTTGTGAATAAGCCTTTTTCACAAACTCTTGTACAATTACTTTCTTTACTTTCAGATGTTTTCAGAAAATTAAACTCTGCAAGGGCTCAAGTGTATATAGAAAAATGTTATTTCTATAAATCATTCATGTATCATTTATCCCTGGTATACTACCCTTTTTGGTTTTTCTGTATGAATCAAATGAAAACTTTGACAAAATAAAAAAACAGGTGGCACTAAACCTTTGTCCAAGTGATATGTATAGACATTACAAACAAATAGACCCTACACATATGTAAGTCAAATATATTAGATATGATAACATTTTATAGTTAAGCCATATTTTGTAGTCTTCTTTTTAAAGTATGGTTGTTATTTACATCTGCCAATCAGGATGACAATTACTGTTTAGCATATGAGGGTTTCCTTGAACATGTTTAATGCCAAGCTGTCACATCATAGGTAGAAATTGTCATGTTAAAACTCATTATTCTTATTAGTATCGAACAAATGGACCATTCATTATGAACCTGTAAGCTGTAATCAAAAATATATGATTTTTGTTATATTTGCAACAATTCTCAAGCAGCTGTAATGAGTACAGAATTTGCAAGTGGACTCAAAAGTAACTTACAGTCACCAGAAAGTTTACTTTGGACTGACAAGTAACTTTTACAATTACCCCATATTTGAACTGTACACACATGACACACATAAAAGATGATGACACTTGTCTGCACAATGTGATATATCTATTTAAATTGAACTTATTATTTCAGAAAACGTGTGTTTATATTAGGACCCTCTCACCATGTTAGATTATCTGGTTGTGCCTTAACTGCTACAGAAAAATACCTTACTCCACTATATGATTTAATTGTAGATTCTCAAAGTAAGTACATTTGTAAAACTTACATTAAGGTACACTATAATTATGATTCAAGGGTAAACAAGACTCTAAAAAAACAAGAAGAGGGGGACATTTCTAATCTGCTATTCCCATTTTACACAACAGAAATGAACAAAACTTTCACAATTTTTCAATAAATTTAGAATTGCACCTGCTGTTTTTTATACCTTGGCTTCAAAACAGTTACATTGTTTTACCTGTCTTTTAGCACCATCCTTCCATCTGAAACAAATATTTTCATTGCAGTTTGCTCAGCCATTTGATATTTGGTATATTACTTAGTCTAAGGGTCCCATACCACAATTTCTAATTTTAAAACTTTTACAAATCTACTTTCTTTTTACAGAGTCAGTATTTTGCATCTTTAGTTGAAATAAATATGTTGTGAAACTTTCCTTAGTGAGCAATAGCTTGCAGATTCCTTGCTTGTTCAGAAATCCAATACTGTTATTTTTACTGCAATTTTTTTCTACAGTATACTGAAGAGTTTGGGGGAGTACCATTTTCATTTTCCATTACCCTTCTGTAACCTGTCAACAGTTATTTACATAACTTTCACAAGTTATGTATCAACAGGTTCTATAGAACTATTTATGTACTTTATAGGCAACTAGAGAGCGGGCACCACATGTCTTCCAAGGAAAACTCAATACTAAGTTTTCTTTATGTCCAATTTTGGTTGGTTTTTTTTAAAATGGTCATTGTAAGAAATGGGGAAATAATAAAACAATCACACCATGACAAGTTTTTTCCTCTGTTTTGATGTTGTTTTTTTTTCATTTGATTTAATGCTTTGAGACCTTTATGTATTATGGGAACAAATTTTTACTATCTTTTAGCATTTTTAAGATAAAGGTGGCCAAAAATGCCATTATGCAGGATATGGAATTTTTTATGCTGATTTAAGAAAGGTTTGATTTAAAGGATCCCCCTGCTGGGGCTAAGCATTCAGCATTTAGGAGTAAGAAGGGTTTGATTTAAAGTATCCCCCAGCTGGGGCTAAGCATTCAGCATTTAGGAGTAAGAAGGGTTTGATTTAAAGGATCCCCCAGCTGGGGCTAAGTATTCAGCATTTAGGAGTAAGAGCAAAACCGTTCGACTCAAAGTCAGAATAATGTGTCTTGGTTAGATGACATATCTTCCTGCAAACTGTTGCTTTTGTTAGATAGTGCATCAAAAATGGCGCTCAGCATGTCAGTACAAAGCAGGTTTCATTTATCATTACTCATTAAAATGCTCTTATCCAGAATATGCATGAAATATTTGCATTGGAGTTGAAGTAACATTCAGTCAATCAATCAATTCTTTGTTAGAAGTGGAACAGAAGTATTCCAAGATTTTCTATAGTATTTATAACTGTCTTTAGCACACTACTGTGTCCATAATTTTATTGTTTCCAGCACATCACTGTGTCCATCATATTACTTTGTCCACACTTACCATAGTGTTTATTTGATCACCTTTTCATATCAAAGGGTTGCCATCATGTAATATTTTAATTGTAAAGGGTATCAAGTCAAAACGCTGCACTGTAAAATAGCGCATCAAAAATGCTCATACTTTATGTGAAATCGCCCACATCGAAAAATTTCCCCATGTAAAAACGCCCCAATTTTTTCAAAAATTGCTCCATTTAAAACCTATTATTTTCTTGGAATATTACACCCCCTGTAAAATTGGCAGAATTCAAAAATGTCCCGTTATACATTTAATCATGTTATTTATTGAGTGTTACAGTTTGTTCTTAAAATTATTCTAAATTTTTAAATTGAAAGTCATGATACTGCACTGTTTAACTGTGAATGAGATAAGAAATATTGAAATTAAAAAAATACAAAAATGTTGGTAACAAAAAGGGTTCTAATGACTGTACACAGGTTAACAATTGGTTCCAATTTTATCCAACTATTCAAATGATGGGGCATTTTTGCATAGGCACAATTTTTAAGGGATGTTATTTTGTAAGAAATAACGGTACTTCTGGGGTGATTTTGATAAAAGTTTTGGCGATTTTGTCAGAAGTGGTGGCGTTTTTGGCTGGGGCGATTTTAGAGTGGGGTGATTTGACTACTTGTAAAGGACCTCAGTTAATGGTACTACATGTTTATATGTGTCCTTCACCCTTGTTGAAGTCATTGTGTGCAGACCTCTATACTCTATGTCAGGTTTTTCTGGAGTGTGATTTTCGAGTTTTATTAAATTATTTGTGCATTTCTGCCTTTGTATTTATATTCAATCAAAAGAAAGAATTATCCCACAGTAAACAGGTTATTTTTAAGCCATTTCATAATGTTTAACATACTATTATTTGCCCCTGAAATTCTCTATGGGATTTAACATTGAGGGTCAGCCATTTTCGTTTTGGGCGGGAGCACTTAGGTTTGACCTAGATAATGTGATTTAAATATTGTGCACATTTCTTTTGTTCATACCTTCTCTTGCAATTCATATAAGAAGAATTAATTTTAAAGTTCCTTTCATGTACGCCTCAAGCTATTTTTGCATGTTATCTAATCCTAGTTTAATTACTTAATTATTACACAGCGTTGACAATGTGTACTTTTGTGCGGGCAAAAGCCACTTCCGGCAAACATATGGATGACTTTACAATGTAAAATCCCCATAGAGAATTACAAACTCGGCGCAACTAAAATACATCGTGATTGCTAAAAAGTATTATTGCAACTTACTTGCAATTTTTTCAATCTACAAAATAAACACTATTTTAGAAGAATACGTAAGAAATTTTTGCTTTCATAACGTTTTTAGCCGTTCCAACAAACTCTGACATAGAGTATAAATGATTGTACGTTAAAATAGTAAAAAAAATAATATTGCAGAAAATATTTGTATATACGGTGCGTAAGAATATTTTGGATATTGTCACATGTTAACTGAAGTGCGGAAAATGTATTTAGAAATATTCATTCTGTACCCAACAGTCGTTGTGTCAAGTTTCATATTATATAAGTTTTATATGTAATATAAATCTAATGAATGTTTTGAAAGAATTGTTTTCTTGAAAATTAATAGACTTGAACCTTTCAAAATAGTTATAGATAAGAACGCAATTATATTTATTATTAATACTGTCCAGAGTATTTCTCTTGAGGTGATTATTTTTGGGTTCTGGACACAGGTTTCCAATTTTTGTCTCAAAAGTTTATCCCAAGGTTTTTTCCTGGCAGGCGAAATCGCCTGTGATGGATATTTTTGTTACAATACATTAATGATATTCATATTTACATCAAATTTTACTCAGTAAAACTGTGTATTGAAGACAATTAAATATTCAACCTGTATTATTGTATAAATAAACAGCATATGATATTAAATAGATTCATTATCCACTAAATGTCTGGGCTATGGCTAACATGATTTATTGTTTTTTTTAATGTGCCTTACTAAATAAAGCGTTAACGGATAGTTTATACGTATATTCTATATGTTATGAATTGTAATATCAGTATTCGACATGATACTTCTGTTATGTTTAGTCAGATATTTTGCTTTATAAAAACTGCAAATGCTTTATACCTTTTACTTTTAGTTGAATATACAAAAAGTGCACAGTCTTGCACAGAACTGGAAGTAATTGGTTTAGGCGGAACAACATTTGATATTGGTAACTCGTCGCGACTTCAATTTTGTCCTTCAACAGGTATTAGCTTAAAGACACTATTGATGATTCATTCTACAGTGTAGATTTGTTTATTGTTCATGTCAGTATTGTAACGAACTATACGCTTGGTCATAAATATTGAATATTGACATTTTCTGAGTCAAAAATTCAACTTCGAAGACTTGCATGCGACAAGTGTGAGCCAGAATGTAAAAAATCTTGACGTTAATCTTATTGTTTTAATTCAGGCTATAAAAGTGTCTGATTTGGGATTTTTGTCCAATGGCTAGATTTATGAGTTCTGAAACCCATACAACTTAACAGTTTTTTGTGTTTTTTTTTCATGAAGGAAATAACTCCACCTTAGCGGGAACCAAAAATAAAGAAATATTTGGCCTGTTACCTATCTTACTGTATGATAGGTACCAGGCAAAGTATTTCTTTATTTTGGTTTAATTTCTGCTAAGGTAGAGAAATTTCCTTCATGAAAAAAATAACACAAAACACTGTTAAGATATATACATTAGAATAAAAAAAATTAACCTTCTGGGTTCTGCGAAAACATGTGACAATTAGCAACATAATAAATTGTATTTTTCCTCAGCAACTTTTCTAGCATATTCAGTGTGCATTTTATTATATAACTTAAATAAATATTGTTAAAAAATTACAAAGCACAACTATTTGATATGAAAAACGAAAGAGTAAACCTCAAGGAAAAAAACACCACAATTCATCATGAAACCGACGAATGTTTACAGTCTAGATGTCTTCAAATAACAAAAGGGTTATCAAAAGACAACGAGTTCTTACTTGGGACAGGCGCATGCAACATGCAGCCGGGTTTAACATTTTTTTTCGATACTACATTCATCATCTCATGACCAAAGATTTTGCCCTATGACCGTTACACATAAAATGAATCTTCATAAGTAGCCCATCATTATTTGATCAGTTTAAGTAATATAATTAAAATATTACCTGTATTTTGAATTTTGAACTTACAATACACAAGAAATACACCAGCCGATCAATCGTTGTAGTATAAATGTATCTAGTAGTTTCCTTTTACTTCAGCTTAAAATTTTGAAAAATTGAAGGTTCTAATTGTTTTCCACATTATCATTAAGCTTTTATCAGTTATTGGTCAATTATTCAGCATCAGGTAGTTCTCAATTATTTTGAGTAGTACATTTTGAATTTATATCTTTTTATCCTTGTAAGTAAGTGTAACAAGGAGATATGAATTTCTTTGGAAATTCCATTTATTCGAAAAAAAAAAAAACATTTGAGCAAAACATTTAAGCCGCTATTAGTTGGATTCACTGGAAAATCACAAATGGAAAAAAGCAATAATGTTGTGCTTTTTATCAAGTTTGTCCCCAGGGTTGGATTAAAAGCAACCATAGCTCCAGTTGTTACAGAATTATTCCTAGCCAGTTACCATTTAGGGACATGCCAAAGTACTGCAGTTCCTACGATGCTTACGTAGTCGCTTTAGAAGATGAGGCAGAAAAAGATTTTATCTTATCAGTGATTGAAAATTCAGAACAGTTTGAAGGTGTCTCGCTGTGGCAAACAGGACTCTATTCGTTTCAATACACAGGAAAATTCCGGTATTCCAGCAGTCACAAAAGCATTCACATTGTGTCCGCTGATATATTGAAGCCAGACAAGATTTTCAATCAACTATTTCTAACATTAGATAAAACAGGACAATACATAGGGCACAAGTTTTTGACAGAATATTATTCATTCATATGTGAGAAGAATGAAGGTTGGTATAAAATAGTTCATGTCAAGTTCAGGTTAAGGTATACAGACCATACAAAAAAGTTTGACGATCTTTTATGTCATTACTCATGGTACTTCTAGCGAATCCGGGTATTTTTAATAATCACGCGGTTTCTTAAGGCCCGAATACCTTAAAGTTTTGTGAACAAATAACGAAATTTTCATACTTTAATCTGATTGTAGTCATTGTTCGTTGACATGTGTTAGTATTTTGTGGTCAACCTTTCACATAATTCAATAAGGGTTATTGATAAATAGATTTGATGCCGGGTTATCTACTCTGTATTTGTTATATTTTAACATTGTGTCCTCAACAACTTCACGGTTGCCAATGAATATAGTGCTGCAGTTCCTGAAATCTTTTAAAATTGTTTTTCACGAATATTTCTATCTGGAAAAAATATTTTCCTAACAATTAAAGTCTTTTAAAAATAAATTGCTGCTCTTCCTCAAATAGCTAGACATAGTTCATATTTTTTTTCTCGAAAAAAAGATATGTAACTTACATCATTTTGAAAATCATAGAGTAAAAGGTGCCAATTTCAAGAAGTTATACGTAAATGAACGGTGACATACATTTATTTTACATATTATGATTATTAATATTAAACTGAAATGGTCCCATACATCACTATGGTTACATGTTGTATTATTTCAAGTTTTCATTTTATACAGGATATCTTGGATGTTTCAATATAACAACTTATGAATCTTCTATAATCAAACACCAATTGACAGTCTATAATTCCAGTGATGTTATTCTGTGTATTGAGTGGTGTAGAGCGTTGGGTAGTTCCTATTCAATGGTTGGCAATAATTATATTTGTGCATGTAGCCATGATTTGCCATCTAAAACGGATGGTGGCAATTGTCAGCGAATATGTCCGTTAGGCCAACCATGTGGTGGCGAGGGCGGTATTGTTTCTGTGTATGATATTGGTAAGTCACGTTCTTGAGGAAAGCTCATAGCTAGCAATCATATTTTCATCTTGAGTGAATGGCTTGCAGGATTTGTATAAATTTAATCTATCTAAAAGATAACAGTTGTATTGTTTAACATGTTTATTTATATTATAATATATTTATATGTTTTAGGCTTAATGAATAAAAAAAATGGGTAAGGTTGAATAATTATCTAACCGGCTTTCTTTTCTAACACTAATACAGTTAAGCAAATGTTCCAGAAAAGGGTTGCAAAACATCTTAAACTAAATAGACATCTAAACTGAATAAAAACAATACATTAGAAATAAGCAAGTTTGCAACAATGAGTATTAATACCATACGCATGCTTAGAACAAATCAGTCCTTAATCATTCTATGCAGACAACAAATCCAAAAAACATTATTTTACAAATATCAAGATATATTTTAAACAGCGCTTTAACCTTGTATTTACTTTTTATATTTAAAAGCTGCACTATTTTGTACTTTCCTCTTCAAAAAGCATTTTATTTTGTCTCGGTAATTAATCTAAATAAATGTTTCACCTTTCTCTCTGTTTGTTGTTAGCCAGATATCCAGAATACGATTCCTGCGATGAACTTTTCCACGCCGGGATAACACTATCAGGAAATTACACATTAAGTTATGGTACACAGTATTGTTTATTCAAAGGTAATTATACTTAATACATTACCAGTAATTGTTGAATTGTTTTTTAACGCAGGAAATTGTTGAATCTAGAGGCCTTCACAAGTCCTTTCACAAGGTAGAAATCTTTCTGATTTTGGTGAGCTCCAACGGCTGTGATTAACATCAACTGTGACTATACACTAGCTTTGTCTACTGAGTACCACGAAGGTTGACACTAGGGAACGGGAGTTGCTTATCGTTCCGGAGCACCCGAACTCAATCAAGTTTGTGTAGGGTTACTTCAACTTTAGATTTCAGTGTAGTGTTATGTGCACTATCATTGTCTTTCATTTCCTTTTGAGTGTTATCTGTTTTCTGATTTAATGATTTTTGTATACTCCTTGATATCTTTAGATCGCACCTAAAATATAATCTGTATACTTAAAAGTAAGCAAATATTGATATATAGAATCAAAAACAAAAACGTGATAGAAAAGCCCAACCAGTGACCTAACCTCCTGACATTGGACAGGCGCATGAATCATGTGCTGGTGTTAAACATGCTCTATACCGTTCTTGACTACCCCATCCAACAGAATTGTGTTTCATGCGGTCTTATTGGTAGTAAGGATTTTGACCTGACAAGTCAGTCTTTAACATTTGAAACCAAGCAAACGTTGCATAGCAATATCTCACTAGTCTACGTGCCAAGATGTGAAAATGTCAAAATAACGACGTAGCAGTGTGGTCTTCAAGATCGATATTAAAAAAAAGCCTTTTATGCACGGAGAGTTTCATATACTTTGGAGAGTCGGTGGCGTCATCTAGGGCACACTTTTGCTTTGTCAATCAGTCAAATATTTATATTATAGTTTAAAGAAACAAATATTGTTGCCAGAATTTTTTGTTTTGAAGGGGGTTACAATGAATCCCATAAGATATTCAATGCCTGTGAAATTTCTGTTTGTTCCTCGACTAAATCTCAATAATCAATGTTAATCGCGGAAAATATTTGATACAAGAATCTGCTGCAAGCCTATGACAGGGAAGGCTCCTTTGGAGGACATATTTTGGTATTAAATAATATAAAATTT
>JAULBM010013964.1:0-11581 GCA_032357055.1 Geukensia granosissima | reverse complement strand
TCTGTGAAAACTGGCATGTCTTCTTGTAGACTGTTGCCTTCATGACAAAGCACATTAAAAACCTGACTCAGCATGTCAGTCTAGTACAAAGCAGAATTCATCATCATTCATTAATATGAGCTCATTCTGAATATGCATGAAATATTTGAAACATTTAATCAATCAATCCTAAATGTTTGCCATTCTTCTAAAACGGAGAGGTATATTTGAATTGAAGCCATCAATAGTCAGCTGATGATCAATTTTCCATGGCATTATCAATGAAATGGCCCAACTTAAACAAAAAGATGTTTAAGCTTTAATGTTTTTGTTTATTTCCATTCAGGTTTAAGACTGACCAACACATATATATTAAAATTGTATGCAGTATTCTGGAACCTGGTGTGTCACCTGTTCAACCTGTGGTCAGTATAAAATATTAACATTAATCTGACAAAACTACATAAATTTGAGATAAACATTTACCTGAAAGCTTACCAATTGTGTAAAACAAGTACCTTTGACCACTTTTTTCTTCCTACAAGCTGTTTGCAAAAAACTAAACATGATGTTTTATGCATAACTGAGGTAACAGGACCATCAAGCGGGTCTGTAATCAGGAAGTACAACGTATATTTGTTCCACCTGACAGAAGTTCTTCTAGAAACATTATTATAAACAATGTCATAAAAAAGTTCCAACTGGAAAAAATACGGTATCTTTATTTTGTCAGGAACAAATATCATGATATTTCTTTCAGTGGAACAAATATTCCATAATACTTTTTCCTTTTGAACAAATATTATGGAGAATTTTCTGTTCTGACAAACTGAAACCAAAGCATATCCATACCAAATATCAAGTGTCTAGGACTATTGTTTGCGGCTGTAGAAACTGCATATCTGATGTGGAGTGGCCATCAAGTGGGTAAGGAATCAGTTACTGAGTATTGATGCAACTCTATACCAAATATAAGGTAACTAGGACTACTGGTTGGGGCTATGGAAACTGCTTGCAAATAACTTAGTGATTGCTTATGCCTAGCTAAAAAGGGAGGGGCCATCTTTGTGTTGATTTGTGCTGTACCTTTATTTGAGCCACTGTATAATAAATTACATGGATCTACAACCAAGATAAATATCACAATTTCCCATAATTTTCAATTGTTGATATCTCATTCCCTGTCACCAGAAACAGTATCCCTTTGTCTTGCATACAAGACTTTTCGTTGCAAAAACTGGAAAACAAAAGGTAGTAGTAAACCAGTTTCTAGAAAAACTTAGTTCTCACTTTTATATCAAAAGGATAAAAGTTGGCTTAATCTGACTGACAGAAAAGTGCATGATCATGGACAAAATAGTTTCCAAAAATTCAAGTCAGAAGACTTCTACAAATAAGCCAAGATAAGCAACATAACAATTGGTACATGTTTCATTGTCAACTAAAACAGGTACTTGTGGGCTTAAAGCTCACTGTTAATCAAAAAACAACTATTGTTACTAAACATTGAAGAACTTTACAGGTTGTATGTTGGTTGTGCTCTTGGATTTTCTCTTAAGCATGTTCAGGACAAACTGGATTTCAAAGTATTGTTGGAGTCTGTTCATCAACTTAAGAACTTCAAAAGAACACTTTTTTAATTTATCAGCCAATATGAAACAAGAATCCTTCATGTTTTTTTTTCCAATCAGGATAAAAAGAGGAATCTTTATAAAGAACCTCTGAAAGATGCTTCCTATAGAATACTTTTCCTTTTGGCCAATAGGTTCCTGAAAAAATTTAGATTTAAGAAGAAATGAAGTTACTTTATGCAGGACCTTACATTGATGCTGCATGTCAATATTAATACACTTGGCCAAGTCAAGATAATATTTTTAGCCAATCAGATCGAATGAAATGAGGAATCTTTATAATAGACCTTGCTTTCTGTAAAATATTGTTCCATTTTACCAACCAGTTTCAGAGGGGAAGATTTTTTATGTTTAACTCAATCAGAAACAAGTAACAATTCAATGCACTGTGTGGTTTCTGACAAGATTTTTTTAAATCTGGACCAATCAGAATACATAATTAGCCCTGACTGCCATGCAGAAA
Organism: Geukensia granosissima; assembly: GCA_032357055.1. Taxonomy (NCBI): domain Eukaryota; kingdom Metazoa; phylum Mollusca; class Bivalvia; order Mytilida; family Mytilidae; genus Geukensia; species Geukensia granosissima. Next base: position 9,508 of record JAULBM010013964.1, on the reverse strand, counting down.
TTCTGATCTGCACTTAAAACACAAATCTGGTATAGAGCCCCTTTGCCATTGAATTTTTCCTAGGTTTGGTTAAAATCTGTTTAGTGGTTTCAGAGAAGATAAACATATAAAAAATTTACAGACGACATTGCTGATGACAATGCCAAGTGATGACATATGCTCACGTGGCCTTTAAGGCCAGGTAAGTTAACAAGCTTGAGTTCAGGTACTCTCTGGAAGGGTAAGCAACTCCTGCTCCAACTGTTGTGTTATTTGGTAGACAAGGCTGCTGTTTAGTCACAACTGATACAGGATCCCATTCATAGTCACAAAAGTGGGAAGATAACATTGCCATTTGTGAAAAGGATATTTTGTGCTGGCCAAAATTTCAGGAGGGTTACCTTTTTTCATTCCATGAGAAATCCTTGGTAAAGTAGCCTCCTCATCAACTGAGAAATATATAAATGTTATACATTTCTCCTGTAACTAATTTTTGGCCATTTATTCACAGAAAATTGGATAATCTGAATACATTTCTATTTAAGCTGTGTGGCTGAAAATTTCTGACCATTTTGCAAGAAAGTCTCGGATAAATTTCTAACAAATACTAACCAAGACATTTTTACAGATCTGTCAGTTATATCCTTTCCCTGAAAGTCAACAATACTCTATATATAAATACATTACACATTTTTTCGTAACAGGATATGAAATATAACCAGTAAATTGTTGGCACAGTGTAAATAATTTAATTTCACTCCAAATACTTGTCCTTGAATAAAAGTGACATCAAACAAAAAAATCAAGTGTCTTTTTCCTTGTTTTATTTTCTTTCTTAAACATTTATAGATAACAATGAGTAATATACAATGTTCTCTACAGCACTATATAATGATTATATATATATGTAGCACTGGTCAATATAAACAAAATTGTACACCTACCATTCTGCCATTTTATGTATTCTCTCAATATTTCCTGAATAAACTTGTAAATAATGAATTTTAAGTAAACTTTTTATTAGAAGTCATAAGAATTTTTAAATCCATGTGAATTAACTAAAAGCCTAGTTCTAAAAATACTTTCCAAAGGAATGTTTTATTATATTGCACAAAAGCAGGGACGTATATAACATTCTGTTATATACGTCCCTGACAAAAGTAATAATTTTGATTTAATAAAATTAATTTTCCACATTTTGAATACTTATATTACAATTGTTTGAAAATCATCTTCAATACCATCATTAATAAAAACTGATTTGCCAAACATGAATATGTTCAAACTTTTAACCGCAAAATAAAAAAACATAAATTTTTGTTTTTAAACAGATGTATGTCAATTTAATGAACAAAAATACAAAATAAACATTTTAATAATACAAATTAAAAGGAAAGTTATTAACTTTCAAACTTTAAAATTTAACTGAATTAAAAATGTTATATACCTAACAACAATGAAACACATGCATCATTAAGTCTTATGGTAAATCTTTATTTTCGAAAATAGTCACCCACTTCCCAAATAAAGAACTAGTCCAGGCTATTCCATTATAAGAATATGGTTAGGTTCAAAAATACCCCCATAATCAACATACTATTTCAATGTTTTCTACATGTATGTACAGGGCAGGTAAAAAACATACAGGTTACAACAAAATGATCCATACTATTCCTACCCGACACCACTGAAATGGAAAGACCGTTAGTTTTAGTAAAGATAAAGAAAAAAAGCCCTTAGCTTTAGTCATATATTTTTAGTAAAAAAAAGCTTCAAAGTTTATTTTTAATAAATATTTTTTGGGGGCCTTTATAATAAAAACAAAAAAATCAACAAATAAGAAAACTCAAACATGTCTTTCTTTCAATTTTCAACAATTTAACAACATAACAGTAAAAAAACACCAATAAAGTCATTTTAGAAATATAAAATAAACTGAAGAATTCATTTCTGGAAATTGACTGTACATAATAAACTATAAATAATTTAATGCATAACAAAACAAAATATATTTTACAACATTGGAATGTCATGGCACAGAGTTCAACAAGCTTATCTTACCAATAAATATTCAATAAAATATACAACAAATTTACTTTAAAAAACTAATACTGTCAAAAATATTTAAGGAAAAAAATTGTACCTGATTATTCTTTTTTTTATGAACAAGTTGTGGAAAATATAAAAAGGATGACAACCAAAAAAATTTTCTTTACAAATTTGACTTTCAACCCAAATATCAAACATCTCTCTAAAATAAACAAATCTAAAATTTCATTCCAAAAATGCCAAACTGCAAGATATACAAAATGTTTTAATTTATTTCAATATAACCAGCATTAAGGTATCCTGATAAATGATATTTTAGTAATTTTTTGCTGCCGAGATCGTATATTATGAAATAGCAATGATAACTATTTACATAATGAAACATCAACAATGGTGATCTTGACGTAGATATCTCAGTAGGCTCCAACGATAAGCGACGTCTTGGGAAGTTCTCCGGTACATGCTTTATTAAGTAATTCCCATAACCTCTGCCAATTTTGAGGATCAAATTCTGATTTACGACCTTCTGCTATTTTTAGACAGGTACTCCCATCAAATGTTTGTGACTTTCCAACCACATTTCGCAATTTTTTAGGGTCAAATAATCTCAACATTTTTTCAATAAGAATACAGTCTCGTTTTTCAATAGCATACATTAGGGGTGTTTTTCCACTTTTCTTGTCCTGTGAATTTGGGTCAGCTCCTGCCTTTATCAATGTCTCAATACTACTCATATTGTTAATATATGTTCCACTTGATGGTCGTTTGGTCCCGTGAGCTATGATGGATGTGTGTAAGGCAGTATGACCTAAAATTAACAAGATTTTTATATAAAACAGTTTTCTTACTGTTATAATAATTATAAAGACAGACATATTTACCAATGTTTGACTTGATCATTTCTTAAGAAAACAGAAATTTAAAATTTACTATTGGAGAGACTTCTATATGCAAATTTATCAGACCTTCAATCTTATATACAACAATATCATTAAAAAAGTGAACTTTCACTTAAAATTTACAAAAATAAATTTCAGTTACTCAGGAAATACCTATATGGGAGGTTAGACAGGAATTTTTATTATTGAAATTTTAATAAATTATATCATTCCTCTAAGGGGAAGATTTCAAAAGTAACCACCATTCAAGTAATTTTCAATAAAGTGCTTCTTGACCCCCCCCCCCCCTTGTCCATTTATTTCTAGAACACCCTCACCTTCAGAATTATAAATGTTCAGATTAATGTCTCTGGCAACTAATAATTTCTTCAGTGTGGCCAAACTCTCCTCCCCTCCTGATGAAGCTACATGTATTGGTGCCTTCACCTCCGTTGACTTTCCGTCCGATGAATTCGACTGAAATGAGATAAAAGAACACTTGATTCTATCTGCCTCTATTTAGATAATGATTTCTCAAGCAATAAATCTGTACATGTTACTAGAAACCATTAATATTCTGGTAAACCTATAAAATCAATATAGTAGAATCAACTTTTCCTGTGCATACCTGACTTGAATCAGGTCAAACAGGATGTGACATCATTTTTTCAACATTTTTTGCAGGTTTTATGTTTCTGTCCATTTAAAATTAATACATTCATCAAGTTGGAATTATAAAACACTCCAGTTTATATGATATGTAGCACGTCCATATGATCTCATGTGAAATACAAAGAAATTAGAAAAACGCTAGTATTAGCAGTTTCTTGAGTGACCTTCAAAAGGAACACTGGAAAATGATCACATAATAAAGGTGGTCATTTAATTCAGGTTTAATTGACATGAAATGCACTACCAAGGACAATAAAAATAATTTCCATGAGTTGTTGGCTTAAAAGATGTGGTCACTAAGACAACTAACTGTATTAAGAAATAATGCATTACAACCTCTGTAAACCACAGAAAAAAGCCATAACATGTTTTCTGCTGTATATCATGTATTTTTTTGTATATTAAAAACAAAGAGAACTAGAGCAGAACATTGAGATTTGGATATATTCATCTGTAGAATCAAAGACCTGAATCTGTTGGTCATTTTACATACTATGCCAAAAAATAAAAGCAAGATAATTAAAAATTCATTTTAACATGTACCTGAGCTAAACAGTTAGGATCAGCACCATGCTTTAAGAATATTTCCTGAAAATTTATTTCAACATTTACCTGTGCTAAACAATAAGGATCAGCGCCATGCTGTAAGAATATTTCCCGAAGTTTACCTGAGCTAAACAGTTAAGATCAGCGCCATGCTTTAAGAATATTTCCTGAAATTTACCTGAGCTAAACAGTTAGGATCAGCGCCATGCTTTAAGAATATTTCCACCATATCTGGTTGATTTCCCAACACAGCAAGGTACAGTGGGGTCATACGCTTTTTGTTTTCTAGATCAATCAGCCAGTCCATGTTTTCACGTGTCAGTCTCTCTAACAATGCCTGGATCAAGTTGGGATCGGATCTACATGCTGCTACATGTAGGTAACTATGAAAAAAAACCATTTATTTACATATTACAGCTATTCTAAAGAATTACAAGTCAAAAATTTGAATAGTTAAGTCAGGTAAAATTCATGCCCTGGTTCCCAGACAATTTATTTTTGAAAAATAGCAAGGTAGATCAGGCTTCATTTTTTTTTTATTTAGTCAGTCTCATAAACTGTTGAAAATGCAGACTTAACTGATCTTCTAACGATGTTTGAAAGGATTGGATTAATGAGATCAACTATTTTTTAAATCAAGTAATTTTTCCCGATTTTTTGGGGGGGTGGAGAGGAAAAAGCTTTTGGTTTCAGGATTGCTTCTTTTTACATTAAAACAGTTCTTGTTGACATATTCTCAAGTTTATATTTTTCTAAAAATTTGTTAAAAAACATTTTCATCCTAAAATAAGAAAACTTACGTGTCTCCCTCTTCATCTCGTTGTGTTAGTTGTTCTGACGGAATCTCCGCTACCATTCTACGTGCCATATTCAGTAACCGACTTTTCTGAACTAAAAGAAAACTTACTTTTAAGTTAATAAAGTTTAAGTATAAACAGTAAAGAATATTTTACATCAAGAAGAACCAAAGAAATCCTTGAAAATGGACCTTAAAGATGCCAAATAAAATAAATAGTGTTTATTTTAAGATACAAACAAGTAGTTTTAAAAAACTTCATTTTGTTATAAAAAAATTGTAGTGTCTGTTCTATGTTTTAAATTATAAAAGTTATATATCCTTTTCTACATAATCAGACCTTGTACAGTCGAGCCTTTCTAAACCAACAACAGGGTAATGGGAATCTGTGAACACTGTGAAAATGTAAATATCTGACCACCTGTTTCATCCAAACCAAAAACTTCATTCATGGTCACTGAACACAGGTTAAGACCATCTTTAAACCTGTTTTATCAAACAAAAGTCTCAGTTCTGACCATGGCCAGTGTACACAGGTTTTCTGTAAATCAGGAGCATTTAAAGCAATATAAGGTGGCATGGAGACCTCCAGAGGTTCAGTTTTTATCAATGTTTCATGCTAGCAAAATCATACCGTATCTTTTTTATATCAATATCAAACTTGGGAAATAACAAATATTTTTGGAAACCATTTTTTAAATAAATTACTGGTATGTTTAAAACCAGAGCCACCCAAAATATTATTAAAAACTTACCAGTGCTGACATTGTTTGGAGGGCGCTGAGAAATATTGGCTGGTGTCTGTGCTGGCGTTGGTTTCACAGTCATAACAGGTACTTGTTCCTGCTTTGGCATCTGTTTCTGTCCAAAGTCTTTGTTTCCAGCAGGACTCGTTCCTGGTTTCTTTGCAATCGGCTTCTCGGTTTTAGGAGCAATTTGACGGAAACCTGGTTTCTTCTGTGCCGGAACTGGTCCCGACTGTATAATAATAATCTGTGGTTGTGTATAAGGTGGCATTTGTCCTATAGGGATTGGACAGCCCTGCGGCTGAACCATCATGACCGGGTTACCAACAGTGCTGACTGGTATAGGATGGACAACTGCTGATGGTTGTGATATCATGCCACTTGGTGGCAGGATAATCTGCTGACTACTGACTGGCTGCTGTCCAAACATGGTTGCGTTTGGTGGCATTGAATTCGTAGTGTTAATTGAACAAACTGGTCGTGTGTTCATCTGCTGTTGAAATGGCTGGTTTTGCTGCTTCAGACCAACTGTGTTCATCTGGCTGGTCATAATATTGACCTGTCCGGGAGACATGACTGGTTTGGGCATACTAACACATGTTTCTCGAACTGGCTTGTTTTGCTTTTTACGATTTTCATTTATGAGTTCATCAGTTATAACAGACATGGCATCACTGAGTTCATCTTCTCGGCCAGCTAATGGATCGGGTTTAGGAGAGGGAACAGTGCCTGCGGAACAGTTCAATTGTGATGACTGAGAATAGACAACTGAGTAGTTTAATTCATGTGGTGGTGATGTATTATGTTTTACTGATGGTGGAGAATGTATTTCCTGGTAGGGACTACCATAACTCATACCACTGACTCCACTGTCGGTGGTGTCACTCTGATTAGATGGAGGACCACCATGATTACGGTATGGACTATGAGTCTGTTCCTCAATAATGTTTTCTTGTGTGTATATATTGTTCATATTGTTTGGTCCCAAGTTGACAGATAAATTGTTGTTTGTGCTGATATTAAAATTCTGTCCAAGGTTGGGTAAGGAGCTCTGATCAATATCAGCCAGAAGTCTGTCTGCAAAATCCCCTTCTGGCAAGCTATTTAATTCAAATGGAATGCCATCACTTTGTGGCAGTATATCAGGAGATGCCTTTATATTAACAATTCCTCCTCCATACATATCAGGTGTCTGTATTGTCATCATATGTGACACATCTGACTGATTGAAATCATTCACAGGTCTGTAGTATTTAGCCGGTTCTGTATCTTCACTAAATGTACGTTTGTTACTACTGCAAGACTTTCTCTCAGAATAACAATTGTAATTGAAACTGTCACATGACGTGTTACGCACTAAACCCCCATTAGGGCCTCTTGCCTGTAATTCCCCATTTGAACGTTTTTGTACCCCTTCATCATTTTCCTGTGAACTTTGACTTCTCAGTCTTTTTCCATCATCTTCAATACTGTTTTGTCTCTGGGAATTAGATTCCTTTCGATCTGTCTCTGATACATGGAGATCACTAACTTTATCTGTAATGTCTTTAAGGTCATTTGAAATTTTGATTTCCTTGACTTGATTGGTTAAATTATCTATGGCTTCATCAGATGAACTTTTTGCTGATTCTTCTGCCCCTTTTTTAGCAGCTTCCTGTTCCTCTTTGGTCATATTTCCTGAAAGGTTGTTCTTCTTTTCAAATGTCACTAGGTTGTCTGGAAAAACAAATAGAAAAAAAATCAATATACTGGTACATATGATTCTAACAATCTAAATAACAAAGAATTCAACAAAACTGGGGACATTCAAGACCCCTTGTAACAGCTCATTTTGAGTGGTCAGTAGGTTGCCAGTTATACGGCTAATTTTTCTGCCCCTTCCCAACCAGTTATATTTCCTGTGGAAGTCACTCTCATTCCAGTCCCCTGCTCACAGTCTACATATTGATTTCTTGTTTATTTACTTGCTCCTGTTCCAAATATGCATGAAATAGTTGGAATTTGGGATATTTTACTAATTTTTTGTCACGAAGTAGAACCCAATGAGTCCTCCAATAACATATTAAAATATAAGCACTGCCCTCACAAGAAACTTTTGAGGCACATATAAACTGCTTTAGGTGGGGGGATTTCCCATTGTAATTTTTTTGTATTCAAAAATACTAAATTTTTGAAATGGAATGATATCAACCATTTACTTGTATAATTAGTTGAATTGAGATGAGAAGAAATTTTTTAACAACATTTTAAGTTATATTTTACTCTTTGGGCATTCTACAGGTCTATTTGTAAAAACCTCCTTTTTGCATAGTAGAGTCTCCTCTAACTTTAGGTGTAAAATTATTGATTCATACATGATCTAAAAACTTTTTAAAATTTTTGTCTGTAAATTTTAAGTGCATTTTTTGTAATAGGACTTTTGAGTATAAAAATTGTGACATATAACATTTAGAAACATGACATGACAAGATGACTGCCTGGGGCTGTTCATCAAGATCAGGGCAATGTCATAGCATGGCCTTTCTACACTGTCACTGTGCATGTTGTGACTTAAGTCAATGATTTCACTAAATGTAATCATCTGATGCCAATATCTAAGTAAACATCTACCGCACAGGTCAGTAAACCCGGCAATAACTTATCAAATAAACACCAATTGAAGAGGTTAATAAAATGACCAATATCAAATCTTTGTATCCTCAGACTAAACTTGCTTTCAGTAACTGTGAGCATTAACTAGAGAGGTTTCTTCTTTTTACATGTATTTTAGTTAAGTACATTTATTGTATTTGGGTACTCATTCGATCAATTGGGTGTATTTCTGTTCGATAGTTTCTGTTAATGCCTACTGATTTTTTACTTTGACCCCCTATTGGGGGAGGGTTGGTATCCCACTTAGCTAGTTGAACCCTCCCGTATGTCTGATGTGCCTGTCCCAAGTCAGGATTTGTGGTCATATTTTTGTCTTTAATACATGTATTCAGGTAAGGTGGGTACTTTTTATCATATACACCTTAAATTTATATTTTGGAATTAAGAGCTTTTCACAAGGAGGTGAATTCCACTCATGTTGAAGGCCTTGTGGAGATCTCTAGATTTGTCAATTCCCTCTGTTTTTCTTGTGGATGGATTGTGGTGTCTCTCACAACTAACACACATCTTTTGATGGTCATAAAATATTTTCAATAACATGGTAAGTAAACTGGGCAATAATGAAGAAGCTAAAAAAAACAATAAAATGGGTGATTAAACTGGCTAATAACTAAACAGTTACAGTATTTGGACCATAACTGACTATGTGTTTATAAAATAATATGATTTTCTAGAAGAACCTAAAATAATAGCATCAGAAAAGGTCAAGAAAACTTGGAAAATACTATTAATTTATAGTAAATTTTTTAGATGATTAAAACAAGTTTACATTTTTGTTAGAATTAACAACTGAAACAACAATTTCCTCTAAACTAATTGATTAAAATATTTCATCTGACACCATTTTTATATGGTCTGGATACCTTAAACATAGAGTGGTACAGGAAAGTGGAAAATACATAAAATATTGTTAAGTTTAATGAACTTACCATTAGATAGGATAACTGTTGTATTTTTTATAATAAGACAAGACATTTTTCTTTATAATGGGTGTTTTCCTTTTGTATATCAATGGGGGAAATGCAGATTAGACCTGTAGTCCAAATAGACTCATAGTCCAAAAAATACACTAAACTGGCACCACAGGTGAATCTGCCAAGGAGTGCCAAAAAATGGGCATACTGTAAAATACAGTATGGTATGATGGTATGGTATGTGGTATGGTATGATGGTATGGTATAAAAACTACT
>JAULBM010013954.1:0-11581 GCA_032357055.1 Geukensia granosissima | reverse complement strand
TTTTTTTTTTTTTTTTTTGTTTTTTTTTTTTTTCTTTATTTGTTTTGTTTTTTTTTTTTTTTTTGAAGCTCCTTAGTCGTAATTATACAGTCATTTAAAATAGAACTACAATATCATAAAATTACTTTTGTTCCAATCTTAACGGGTACCCAACACCTAAGGGAAATAACTCTGTAAGATCATCTAAACGTTTTCATCAATTATCATTTTATTTTAAAATTAATGCTTCTCAGTGATCAAATTTTTGATCCTGAAATTACTATATATCTATTGAAATGTGTGGTTCAAATTTCATAAAATTTCAATGTTTTCCTTTCATCAAAGTTAATGTCTAAACAAAATATAAAGAAAATTAACGATATTTTACGTGATGGTGTTGGGTACCCCCCCCCCCCCACCCTCATTCATCTTTTACTCTATAGTTGCCATTTTTACGTTGAATTATTACCATTCAAGCTTCACTCTGAAGCTAACTATTTACAAAATTTAACATAGCAGTTAAATAATTTACAGCAAATTCTTGTTTGAGGTTTGATTATTAAACCAAGTTAGAGAGACAGAAGCGTTCTAAAAATCTGTTCATATATATTTAGCAGCAGAGCAGAAAGCCATGTGAAAACTACTGTAATTTTATACCTAACTATTTTTGTATATTCTAACAAAAACCCATTATGTTATCTTACAAAAACTATATATAAAATTACATTTTTTTACAATAAGAACATTATTAAACCGTTAAACGAAATTCTACATTTTGCAAAATATCGAGTTCAATACAATATATAGCTGATGTGTCCGGTGGAATTTAAATTTTTGAAAAATCACAATTCCCACGAATTTAATTGATGTAAGAATTACTGTATTGTGCTTGATCATGTCACATCAATAATAAAATAATTACTATATTGCAATTGTAACCTGATTACAAAGAAAAAAATAATACCTTAAGTATTTAACCTTAATACACATGACAACCTGGGTACGATGTATCAATATTCAAAACAAAACTAAACATAGTTACATAATTAAAAAAATAACTTTTGACGGTATGAACACACTGTGTGGTAAATTGCTGATAAATTGGTAGATTATATGGAATATTTTTAATAATTATTTGGTAGAACTTTTTAATTTAAATGAATAAATATAATCCACTCCTACGGATTGATTTGATTTAAACACATACTCATTTGAAATATCAATGATCATCTTCCATCTGCGTGGAGTTGGTAGAGATTAAAAACGTAATAAACTGTTAAATCTCTAACAATCAACGGCCGAAGATGTAGAACATCTATGTCTTTACTCGTTATAAACCTGGTCTTATATATTTTTGTTTTAAAATATTTTATTTTTCACAATTTGTTTGATTTTGTCTCTTATTCGGTCTAATTACCACACTATTTGTTGATTGCCTAACTCTAATCAAAGCTTCCCGGTTGTAAAAAGAAATTCCTATAACTCATGAATATTTTCTCTATTATGTGGAAAAGATTTGATCGTGTAAGGCACGGGCAATTTGATTTTCTGGGGGCTGGGATTTTTTAGAAAAAAAATTCTGGCCCTGATTTTTGTCCAAAACAAAATCTGGCCAGCATCTGGAGTGAAAAAAATATTCTGGCCCACTGTCTGGCAATTGGAAATAAAATTTCCAAAGAAATTGTTTTTACATTAAGTATACATGAAAAATATTTTCTGGTCCGCATACAAATCCCAGTCCCCCCAGAAAATCAAATTGTCCGTGCCTAATAATAGCAGCTGTTTAGGAACATAATGCAATATATCAAAGATTTTCCAACTGTGAAAAAAGGACAGAATTTGTTTATTGTTCTGGACCTTCAGCCTCGAGGAATAGAAATCTTGTGCTTTACTGTATACCTTGAGGAAAATCGGTAACTTAAATTTATCCACAAAGCGGAAAGAAAAGATTTGAGTATGACAAAAGTAAACTGACAAATGGTGTGATCAGATAATAGAACAGGGAATGCAGTATAATTAATAAAAAATATTAAATACATGTAATATAATACATATTTTGATAAATGTACAAGTTATACATCAAACTAGCCCATATCCAAAGTAACAAGTTCTCAAATATCGATGGATATCAACCGAGGACAACCACAAGTTCAGGCTGAGAAAAAAAACATAACAGATTTGCTGCCGGTATAACATGTATAAACCTATCTTTTCAAGCCAAGCAACAGAACCCATCAGAATATAGACAAAGGAAGCCGACGCGATAGAACATTTATAAAATTATAAAATATTGTTTAACTTGTAAGATTAAGTTACGAAGAAAACGAGTTTCAGTGAGGCCTTGTTTCTATTGCAAGAGGTCACACCTTTCTTTTGATGAAAGCGACTGGCGTACATTGAATGTGTAACGTACTGCATGCAGTGTTATTTTGCATTAGGAAGTACAAAAATATGTAGTTACTGGATAAATGCATTAATTAAATCAATAAAATAGCAACTGCATCACCCGAAACAAGAATGATTAGGAAACTTTCATAAAATATTTAAAACACCTATTTTATGAAAAATCCAGCAATATATAAAATAAACGAGGATCAAGTAGTTTACTTTTTCGTTTTTTTGTTTTTCGTTTTTTAAATTTGAATAGGATCTGTCAATTCATTTCATATCTCTCATTTCAATGGAACAATATACCAAATCAGTGCTCATAACGAATCATTAAAAAGCACTTAAATAAATCTCATACGCAGGCGATGATATTTATAAAGGACTTTAATATTTATAATCCTCTAATAGGGATAAAAACGTTTAATAAATGGACCGAAGTGAATCGAAAAACAACAATCCAAAAACTAGCATCGTGTTCTGCTTACCATATATGCAATTGATTAAACCTTCTAAGAGAAATAAAAAGATGACAGGGAAAAACAAGACAAAACAATCCTGAAAACATCGAAATTCACGACAAATTACAAGACAAACTTAAAACAAAGTACAACACAAACCTGAAATAACATAAGGACAACATAATCCTGAAACCAAACAAAGTACAAGACAAACCTAAAACAAAAGAGGACAAGACAAATCTAAAACAAATACATTAACATGATTAAGGACAGCCTTAACTTGAAATAAAATAACGACAACACTATCGTAAAACAACCAAATTAAGGAAAAGACCAGGCTGACCAAAAAAAGGTCAACATAAACTTGTAACAAAACAAAACAAGGACAAACCTGAAAAAAACTATTTTTGTATATGAAAAACCTGTCACAAACAAATTAGATACACTTAAAACAAACAAACCAAGGACAATACAAACCTAAAATAAATACTTAAGAACAACTGGAAATAAGATAAGGACACTACAAACCCGCTACCAAGCAAATTATTGACAATAAATTCAGGACAACACAAACATGAAACCAAACAAATTACTGACATTACAAAACGTGCCATGATGTTAGGTCAACACAAACCTGATACCAAACAAATAATTGACCACAGAAAACATGACATGAGGTTAGGACAACACAAGCCTGATACCAAACAAACTATTGACAACACAAAACATGACATGAGGTTAGGACAACACAAACCTGATACCAAACAAATAATTGACAACACAAAACATGACATGAGGTTAGGACAACACAAACCTGATACCAAATAAATAATTGACAACACAAAACATGACATGAGGTTAGGACAACACAAACCTGATACCAAAAAAAATTATTGACAACACAAAACATGACATGAGGTTAGGACAACACAAACCTGATACAAAACAAATTACACAATAAAAAGCTGGAATAATTTAAGGACAACACAAACCTGGTACAAAACAAATTATTGACAACACAAAACATGACATGAGGTTAGGACAACACAAACCTGATACAAAACAAATCACTGACAACACAAAGCTGGAATAATTCAAGGACAACACAAACCTGATACCAAAAAAATTATTGACAACACAAAGTTGGAATAAGTTAAGGACAACACAAACCTTATACAAAACAAATTATTGACAACACAAAACTGGAATAATTCAAGGACAACACAAACCTGATACCAAAAAAATTATAGACAACACAAAGTTGGAATAAGTTAAGGACAACACAAACCTGATACCAAACAAATTATTGACAACACAAAGCTGGAATAAGTTAAGGACAACTTAAACCGGATACCAAACAAATTATTGACAAAACAAAGCTGGAATAATTTAACGACAACACAAACCTGATACCAAACAAATTATTGACAACACAAAACATGATATGAGGTTAGGACAACACAAACCTGATACCAAACAAATTATTGACAACACAATCCTGTAATAAGTTAAGGACAACAAAAACCTGATACCAAACAAATTATTGACAACACAATGCTGTAATAAGTTAAGGACAACAAAAACCTGATACCAAACAAATTATTGACAACACAAATCTGGAATAAATTAAGGACAACACAAACCTGATACCAAACAAATCATTGACACCAAGCTGGAATAATTTAAGGACAACACAAACCGGATACCAGACAAATTATTGAAAACACAAACTGGAATAATTTAAGGACAACACAAACCTGATACCAAACAATTTATTGACAACTTAAAACATGATATGAGGTTAGGACAACACAAACCTGATAACAAATTATTGACAACACAAAGCTGGGATAATTTAAGGACAACACAAACCTGATACCAAACAAATTACTGACAACACAAAGCTGGAATAAGTTAAGGACAACACAAACCTAATTCAAAACAAATTATTGACACCAAGCTGGAATAAGTTAAGGACAACACAAACCGGATACCAAACAAATTATTGACAACACAAAGCTGAAACAAATTACTGACAACACAAAACGTGCCATGAGGTTAGGACAACACAATCCTGATACCCAACAAATTAATGACAACATTAACCTGGAATAGGGTAAGGATAATAAGAAACTGATTTCATACGAATTATTGAAAACAAGGAAAGGGCAGCAAAAACCTGATGCCATACGAATTATTGAAAACAAGGTATGGCAACACAAACCTGGAATAAGGTAAGGGCAATACAATTATGAAACACACAAACTAAGGACAAGACAATCCTAAACCAAACAATGGGTAAGGTGAACCTGTAACAAACAAATTAGGGACAGGGCAAACCAGAAACAAAATAAAGAAGGGAAAAAATTTGAAACCGAAAAATTATCAGCGAGTGGAGTGTTTAAGTTTCAAAATTACCCCAAAAATTTTACATCTATGTTTAACCAAAAGCTTAAAAGTTCATCATACGCTAGTGCAAGAATTGTGTATGAGCTGTTGTAGGTATTCTTCAAACATTTTTTCTGCAATCACCAAAAGCATCTTAATTTGAATATTGTACAGTAATTATAACTATAAACGCCAACTTACTAATTATTCATTGAAGAGATTCGGTTTGAAATATCCATGAGTTTTCCGAAAATGGAAAACGAACTGCACAGCAGTAATAAAACATGAAAATGTAAAGGTTGATTGGTTCGTTCATTTTATACGTTAAGTTCCAACACCTTTGTTGGTGGGAAATTCATTCGTTTGTAAATTCAAGTGATTTTAAAAATCGGGTTTTAAAAATTAATTATTGCAGATTAATTAAAACAATGTACTCAATATTTCTTTTTATGTAATACTTTGTCAAATCGTCATGTTTCAGAGAAAATATTATTTGGAAATGACCGTATGGAGATCACAAAAAAAAAAATATTTGTAATAATAGCGTGACTTCTAGGTGTGAAAATTTTTCTCTACAGTGAAGCAATTGTTTTAATTTTGAAAGTTGAAATTTAGTTTAAAACACAAGAATCCTAACTTTATGAAAATGATCAGGAGAGAAGTTTTTTTTCAAACTTGGGAGGAATGTAAAATTGATCTCAGTGAGAGAGTGAGCTTTATGAACAGTTTTGTAAAAGAGTTCGTGGATTCCAAGCCTTTGTTCCTTTTTCCGTTTTATCTTTCAGTTTGTTTCAAATTTGTCTTGTCTCTTTGGAATATTCACTTCTGATTTCTCACATTGGTATTCTACTCTGGACTTTGATAAGGGTGCAAACTACAGTAGAGCTAAATAGATAATTATGTTATACTAGTACCTTCACTGTTCAGCATCTGTCAAATAATCCGAAATATTTAAACTCAAAAATGTTTATCTACATGTGCGAAAATGGTTCATCTACACTTCCTCTATTTTGACATCTGTAAATCGGTACGAGATACAAGACCGGAATTACGGTGTTGACTAAGATGAAAGAATCTATAATATTTTGTTGAACGAAATAGGGGTGGATAAATAGCCAATTGTTTGTTGAATTGATTATATTTAATTGCATTTTTAAAATTTAATGGTATATTTAGTACAATAGGTTAAACCCCAATGTTCTCATAAGGAGCTCAGCTTCCAATTTAAATGTCTAAATAGAAAAGGCTTGTACAAGTTAAGATGTTTTTGCGAAATATTTGGACTGTTGCAATGACATTGCTTACAAAGTATCTCGTGATGTTAAGATTTAAGCAAGTAAACAAACAAATCAAACAATAAGAAATAATTTAGATTTTTCATGTACATACGTGATAAAAAAAAACAACGGTTAACATGGAAAACAACATGTTTTGGAGCATATTTTTTTCCTATACGTGTAAAATTTTGTTGGCGTACAAGGAATAGCCACAAATTGTTATGAAAACAAATGTGCATGTTTTTGATAACAATCACACTAATTACAGGTAGTAAAGGAAGATGGGTTTAAGACAGGAAGACTTTGTTTTTCACTTGGCTATATAACAAAAATATTGAATATCTTTGCATATGTATTTTATCATAAATTTGACAATCAACAATAATATGTATTTTAAATGAATCATTACAGATAAAACTATGAAGCAACTATAGCAGCACATTTCATCAGCACAATTTATGATATAAACTGAACAAAACAAAAAACAAATAAGTTAATTTTAAGACAATGTACATGTATAAGGAGATTTATTAAAATAAGGTCAAATGTAGAAGGTAGGATGCTGCATCGGTGAACTGCACTGTTGACATCTCTCTGCTAGCATGGCGCTGCTTAAGGTCACCCAGTCTGTCTTCAATGTCTCTGTGTTTTCTCTTTCTGATGACTCTTTCCCCACCATTTGAATATTGCAGCATCCGACATCTTTTAGGACCTTAATATACAAGATGACAAACTTCTGCGACAGGAAGTGACTGGCTTATACTAAAACTAAAACTGCATACCCAGAATGTTGTTCTGGATAGCAAACACGACCCTCATGTTTTGAATCACGATGTTTTTGTTACACGGACTTCTAAGTTAAACCATCTGAAATACTCGACTTCAACGGTAAACTCACTCCCAATGATAATTGAAAGTTGCTCATGGTCGTTAGCTCATATTTTTATTTTTAATCAGGTGGCATATTTTAATTTTTTAACAATTCAAACAGTGAGAGAGAATTGATATCAAATCTTATTCACGCATATTAAAAACTTTTAAAAAACTTGTATCCTTTTACCTTTATCTAGATGACCTATATGATCAACGGGTGATCTAGTGACTGATACGGGGGTTTAAGAACTTAATTTGTTGATTTATTAATTTTAATTTACTAGGAGAACAAGTGATTTTTTATTTCTGACATTATCAAAAAAGATTGACTGATATTACAAAGAATTTTTAGCCATAGGTTTATCTTGTTTAATCTTGAACGAAAATGATGTAAAATATGGTTGGTGAGGGCCTGTTTGTCTCTATCAAGTATGAAATTTTTCGTTTACCTCGAGTTTGGTGTTAAGAAGTTGTTTACTTTTGTTTTTTAAATATCCATTTATTTATTTTTGGTAACTAGTTATTTTACATTAAATATTTTTAAATCTAGATTTATATTAAAAAACATTAGTTGAGATGGTTGGTACGGTGCGCAAGGAAATGGGGGACAGCGAGAAAGAGAAAAATTTTGAAAAGGTAGAGAAATTTCAAGAGAAAATAAAACAAAAATATGTTTGAAAATAATTATTCAATTAAAAATTGCAACCAAACAGTAAATAATGTGTTAATAAATGCCATAATGTTTATTGAGGTATAAAAATAGGAGATGTGTCATGATTGTCCATGAGACAGCCATGTGTCGTTTTTACGGTATTGAAAACGACGTAACAGCTAAATATCTTTCTTAAGAAGAATTCTAGGATACAAAATAGGCAGACAAAAATCAGAAGACCGTGACCAACAAAAAAGAAACGAAAGGCAAACATAGTACGCACAACACTACACTGAAATCTAAAACTAGAGTAAGACAACCCCTACAAACACTACAAAACCAAGGGTGAGTTCAGGTGCTCTGGAAGGATGAGAAACTTCTGCTCCACTATTGACACGAGTTGTGATACTCAATAGTCAAAGCCGGTGTATAGTATTAATCGATGTAAGTCAAAACCGGTATTGGAACGGATTTGTTTTCACGACAGTGGGAAGATATCCATTGTCATTTGTGAAATGGATATTTCGTATCGGTCAACCAAATCATAATGGCGACCGAAAAATTTTCCGAATGATGACTTAAATCTTTACCTGATAAACCCTTGTTTCAATAGTTTTCTTATCAGCAGCAAACCTCTATCAGTAAAATTTTAATAGGAAGCACAATACCTGGAATAGCGTATCAACCGAGAAATATGCACTCCCTATGGAGTTGCGACTGGAATGATGCTAGACATGAACGGGAAGTTTACAATGGAAAAAGCAAAGCCATTTCCCCTTTCGTAAGATTTGTTCTTAATCAATGCGTACGGTCATTTTCGAGGTGTAGGTCAATGTTTTCAGCAGATCTTTCTGTTCCTATAGTATTCTTTATTTAAGTTCAATTGGTTAGTTGCGGTCAACATAGTGACTAAATTTAGAATTATTCGGTGAAAAAAACTTCAGCTATATAGCTGAACGTGAAACCAAATGATTGAGCCAGCTTATTCTCTTTTATCAGCAGAAAGCTCTGTATGAAGTCAGCTTCATACGAATAAAGGAATAAGGTCCACAGTTCGTCCCCATTGGAATACCGACAATCTGCTGAAACACGTCCGCCAAACATTACAAAAATGTTGTCAATCAAGAAATCTAGCATTTTGCAAAGGTTATCTTTACAGTGATTTTATTAGAATCAGAGTGGTTAATAACAAAATACGGTTTGTCTTTTTCTAGAACTAGTGTTTGCCTTTTTTTCAAAACAAAGGTAAACCTAAGCGTTTAAGTTTTTATTTTTAGTTATGAATGGGGAATAGTGGTATATAGGTGCGAAAAATCTATTGTTTTGATGTTTCTGCAAGAGGAAATGGACCTTGATTGGAAGCATTCTAACAGATCGTTGGGATTTTTTTAGAATCTACATTTGATTCAACGTCATCTCTAGAATGGCTTGTTTCACAGTAACTCTGGAGAACGTTTTTACTGCTGATAAAATAACTGTCAATAACTTGGGAATAGGTTTTTCGGAGCATTTCGCAGACCCTGCTAAGTAACTTGTTTTGTATGGATACTTTTGGCTTTGGAATCCAATAAAGTGAAGGAAGATTAAATTCTTCCTGCTTGGTTGAAATTCAAATAGAAGACAAAACTGACCTATGGTTGTCAATGATATGGTCTTTGGTAAGTGTTGGTATATGTAAGGTTGTCAAATAAACTGAGAACGACCAATTCTTTTATCAAGCAGTCTATGTAATGTGATTTTGATTTACAAACAACAACAATTTTGTGAAGAGCTTTGTCAGCATGGACGACAACCTCACAGCCTTCACCGATTTGGAAAGGTATCTAGTTCCTTTCCTTCGTGTTTTGCACATTGTCCGGCATAATCCTCGTTAGAATCCATAAGGATTTTAAAATTGAACTTCCAGTTTATTAATTGAGGCTCACGGAATTTTGGCCTATTGGCAAACATATTTTGTAGAATTTTTTTTCTACAATGTTGAGGCCGCCAGTTATCACGTGGCCATTGGTATTATATTTTAACATGGACTTGCACAAGCGCAGTCTGAGAGTTAAGACTTGAAGTCGTCGCTGCTGAGATTCTTCAACGCATGTTTGTAGTTAAAAATCTTGGTTGCAAAAGGTGTGGTATAAGAACGTTTTTTCTTGTTTGTCTTTCTCAAATCTAACTACTGTCAGCCCAGCTCACTTTGGAAATCACCTTTCTCCAATTTCGAAGATTTTGATATGGGATGTACCATGTAGGTGGAATACTTTTTTCTAAAAAAATATCTAGGTATGTCGTTATTTATAGTGCAAAATATTTTCTCCTTCCTTCAGAGATTTTTTTTACTGTTGGTAAAAAGTGATTTGAATGGGAAAATTTCTACAGAAATGTTTTTGGTGCTTTAAAAGTCAAATTTCCTAATTTATGATTTTATCACATTAAATATGTTGTTAAACGTTAGGTTATATTTATTCAATCATAAAACAACCAAAAAATAAGGACTTGTGACATGAAGGGGTGTGTTTATAGCTAATTTAATAAAACCCGCCAAAATTGGTTATCTACTTTCTCAATGCAAAATCCCATAGATAATTATTCTTGCCTACATTTGGAAAAACCATTGACTACATTTGAAAAACTTTTAATTATTTGTCAACGACTAAGTAAGACTGATATTTTCAGTAAGTATGGGTCAATCTAAAACAGCTTAAATCTAATTAATTTAAAAAAAGCCGATTTCTGAAGTGAACTGCGCCGAAATCCTGTGATTGGCAATATCCATGACAACTGATGAAAGTCTGTACCTACTTGAATTTGGATTTGTCACAGGTGTCTCCAAACATGATTAATACAAAGAATGAAGTTTTGAAAGCGAATGTGACGCATACCTAATGGTTTCTGTATAAATGATAGACCATCACCCAAGGACACATATATAGCAGACGTGTGGTGTCGATGACCGTGGCTAAGTCAGCGTCTAGATGCAGAATTGAACTACTTTGAGGGCTTGATAAAATACCTATACCATCAATTTTGTCGTTGCATCTTCCTTAAGTCGGCCTTTGTTGCCATAATTTAATAAGGATTAATTCGACCGTTTATAGAAAGATTATAAGAACATTTACAATAGGTTTAAGGCGCTCCGTTAGACTTAAGTCCGTTGAATGGAGACCACGTCAAGACATTGTCTGTTTACATAGTAGTATATGGGTCCGTTAACAAAAAAATGATTTAATACATCAAAATATTACTTTAAAACGAAAATAATGAAAAATACTGCTGCAATCCATATAGAAATTATTATCTGTCAAAATGACTTTTATTTATAAATACTAGCTTTTTTCAGAAACATAAGAATATTTGCTTGAAAACTTAAAGGCACAAGACTACCCTATATAATGGAAATACCGAAAGAAATATAAACTTCAATTTTGCTTGTTTTAAGAAAAGCCATGGATAAACACAAGACTGTCTATTAGTTACATGAGTCGGGTATTATTATACATTATTAAATAACTAGAAAATATCTCTTTTTTGATTGGATGAAACTATACCCGATTGCATTTGAGCAAACTTTATGA
>JAULBM010013943.1:0-11581 GCA_032357055.1 Geukensia granosissima | reverse complement strand
AAATCAGGAACTACATATAAAAAATGGAACAAGCACATCAAATTAAGAACTACATTTAGGTAGGAGATTCACAACATTCCAAATCAGGAACTACATATAAAAAATGGAACAAGCACATCAAATTAAGAGCTACATTAAGGTAGGAGACTCACAACACACCAAATCAGGAATTACAGGTAGAAGGAGAACTTCTCCATAACTCACAAGTCATGTGGTTGTCTCATGGATAATCATATTTGCTTTTTAGATATTGCAGTTGAATGTTATTTGAGTATGTGACATTTTAAGTAGAAAGTCTGAACTAAGAAATTTTTTTTGCACTATCAGAATATCTGTCTTTTAAGAAGTCATTCTCAAATGAGTAACTATTCCTGAAATGAACCCAATGTGATAACATTTGCTGAACTATTTTTTGTGCCCCACATGGCTATTTGTTGATGTTTAATCACCCATTTATTTCACCTTTGTTTTACTTGGCTTTATTTATTTATAACTTATAACTGCTATTTATAGATTTTGCAGTGGGTTGCACACATGCAGAGAGAAAATGTGAACTGAGTAAGCATCATCAAAATAATTGTATGTTATGGCGTCTTTCTGTGGTCAAATTCATCAGGGAATGTTTAAATCCAGTGTGGCTTAAGAAAAATCTTTTATTAAATGTTTACTGACATTAAGGCAATAATTTTTATACGACAGCAAAAAATGTAGACAGGTTGTTTTCCGCACAATAACTTTTGTTCTAGTCAACCAATCCATTTAATATTTAAGGACATTAATAATTGGTTGGTATTGATTTTGGGGGATCTAGCCACACCCTTTTTTGGGAGGGACCAAAAGGGTTTTTTTCGTATTTGAATGCAAGATCTGATCCTATTTTGATGTGTTTTTTTCTTTGTATTTCTCATGAAAAAGTCAACAAAATAGGCTGCAAGCGTCATGACCTATCTCATACTGTTATTGAGATATGAGGGGTCCTAAAATGGCCTTTCCCTAATTTTTGTTTCTCATCTGATTTTGATGGGATTTTTTGCAAATGATTCCTTATGAAATATGCAGTAAAATTCCTCCAAGCATTTTTTTTATAAAAGGGGTCAAAGGGTTTAAAAAAATGACATTTTGCAGGAGAAGAGAAATTTTTATTTTTCATCCAATTTTGATGGGTCTTTTTTGAATTTGATTCCTCTCAATGAGAGCATTCAGTAGTATGTCAACAAATTTTCTCTATTTCCAACCATTTTTCGAGCTAAAAGGGGTCAAGGTAGTGTTGGGGGGAGAGGGAATTCAATTACGTATATTATGTAAAAATTTTGATTTGATCTGATTTTGATGGGGTTTTTTCCAAATGATTGCTCATGAAAAAATCCACCAAAGTTACTCCAAGCATTTTTTTTTAAGCTTTTTCAGATTTTTGTATAAAAGGGGTCAATGGATTAAAAAAATGTGTTTTTGCAGGAGATGAGAAATTTTTCTTTTTCATTTAGTTTGATGAGTTTTTTTTGTATTTGATTTCCTCTCAATGAGAGCTTTTGATAATATGTCAATGGAATTTCTTTACTAGTATCTTTTACCGTTTTTGAGCTAAAGGGGTTCAAAGTAGTGGAGGGAGGGCAATTAAATTGTTTTATATGGAAAAATTTTATTTTTTTTTAATATTATTTTGATAGTTTTTTTTCCAAATGATTCCTTATGAAAATTTTAACAAAGTGACACTAGTTTTGAGAATAATATGAGTCCAAATGATCTTTTATCCAGTCGTATCATTATGTCCATCATTTTACTGTGTCCAGCACTTTACTGTGTCCAGCTCTATACTGTGTCCAACCCATTACTGTGTCCAGCACATAATTGTGACCAACAAAATACTGTGTCCACCCTTTCCCAAAGCTCGTTTGTTCAACTTTCACATGTAAACATGCTGCACTTGCAAAGCGCCTATGTTTATGTTTTTGATTCAGTTATGGCGAACTATTGTATAGGATAGAGTCTCTTTTGGAATGTTGACAAATAGGTACGAATGTTTAAAAAACAATTTTTATTTAGGTTTCTACAGGCACATGTGATGTTTTGCCTGTAATCAATTGACAAATCTAGAAAATGAAGATTTAACCAAACTTACAAGTTTTAAATTCAAATAAAAACCTGAAACAATAAATGGAAATGCAGATGTAGAACATTCTTCTTTAATGTACATCATAGTTTTTTTACTTAAGTATGATTTTACAGAGTCAAAGCAAGTATTGAAAAAAGCAAAGACACTCCAACCAAAATGTCAGATGATGATGATGTTTACAATGTGTCAACTGATGATGAGGCGCCCAAAAAAGGATCTCCAATTAAAAATGGAGCAGGGGATAGTCTTTCTCCTAAAAGAGGAACACCTGTTAAGAATGGGACAGGAGATGACAGTTCAGATTCAGGATTTCCAGAGCTCCCTGACTTTTTTAGGCAAAAACATTTCCTCCTGTATGGAGAATTTAATGAAAAAACAAAACGGAGCATGATTAGATATATCACAGCTTACGATGGGTGAGTTAAGATTTCCTCCTGTATGGAGAATTTAATGAAAAAACAAAACAGAGCATGATTAGTTATATCAGAGTTTACAATGGGTAGTAAACATTTCCTGCTGTGTGGAGACTTTAATGAAAAAACAAAATGGAGCATGATATATATATATTTATATATATAATGGAAGATAATTCAGTGTTAAAAATTTCAAAGCATGTACTGTTCCTTCCCTCAGTTATATATACTAAGTTGTATTATATAATAACATGTCGGTCAGACAGCCAAAAATATTTCTGAACTTATAATGTAAGAGTTATATGTGAACATATTTTGTTCTAGAGATTTTAATTTTTGTAGAGAACTGGAGGACTATATGTCAGATAAAGTCAACTTTGTGGTTACTAACTCAGACTGGGATCAGAACTTTGATGATGTGAGTATATCTGGTAACAAGGTGAGATCAGACCTATGATGGTGTCAGTATTTAACTGGATGGTTATTCACTACAAGGTAAAGTGGGATCAGACCTATGATGATGTCAATATTTAACTGGATGGTAATTCACTGCAAGGTATAGTGGGATCAGACCTATGATGGTGTCAATATTTAACTGGATGGTTATTCACTACAAGGTAAAGTGGGATCAGACCTATAATGGTGTCAATATATAACTGGATGGTTATTCACTACAAGGTATAGTGGGATCAGACCTATGATGGTGTCAATATTTAACTGGATGGTTATTCACTACAAGGTATAGTGGAATCAGACCTATGATGGTGTCAATATTTAACTGGATGGTTATTCACTACAAGGTATAGTGGGATCAGAACTTTGATGATGACACTATTTAACTAGATAGTTATTTACTACAAGGTAAAGTGGGATCAGAACTTTGATGATGTCAGTATTTAACTGGATGGTTATTCCCTGCAAGGTAAAGTGGGATCAGAACTTTGATGGTGTCAGTTAAACTGGATGGTTATTCACTACAAGGTATAGTGGGATCAGAACTTTAATGGTGTCAGTATGTAACTGGGTGGTTATTCACTACAAGGTATAGTGGGTTCAGAACTTTGATGGTGTCAGTATGTAACTGGATGGTTATTCACTACAAGGTATAGTGGGATCAGAACTTTGATGGTGTCAGTATGTAACTGGATGGTTATTCACTACAAGGTATAGTGGGATCAGAACTTTGATGATGTCAGTATGTAACTGAATGGATATTCACTAAAAGGTGTAGTGGGATCAAAACTTTGATGATGTCCCTATTTAACTAGTGGGATCAGAACTTTGATGATGTCACTATTTATCTGGATGGTTATTCACTACAAGGTGTAGTTAGATAAGAACTTTAGTTGTATTAACAGTAGCAATATTTTTACTGAAATGCAGTTTAAGGTTTACAATCCTAGTTTATTTCAGTACAGTGCCAGTTCATTGATTTCAATGTTTCTCTATATTTCAGGCTTTGTCAGATAATCCCAGTTTGATATTTGTTAAACCAATATGGATAGCGAAATGTCATGACAAGTCCAAGTTTGTACCATTCCAGCCATATGTTATTGTACCTGCAGAGGACGATTGAAGTCATTACTGGTACAACATGAATATGTAACATCAGAAACATTGTATGTTAAGTAGAATACTTATATGACTGTACGTTTTGTGAATTAGTCTGTTAAGTAGAATATGGTGTGTTAGTGTCTTTACAAATAGGAGATTATAAAATAGCTGTAAATCAGTGGGTTATTAAGTAGTATATACATGGGAAAGAGAGTTTGAATTTGAAGTTCCATGACTCGTTCCTTTTATGTTTTTACAACTAAACTGCATTAATAGATATATTGAGAAGGAAATTTAGTCTGAAAGAGTGTTTTTAAAAATATTAAATGGCTACTTTTAATGAAATTGGTCTGAAAGGGCTACTTCTGATGAAATTGGTCTGAAGGGAAGAAAATGATTGTCTTTGTATATGGAGTGACATGATTTGATAAATGTTACATCATGTAACAAACTTGTTTGTTATATTTGTTTAACAATCAGATGTTATGATAATGATTTTTTTTCTTACGAAACCATGTAAACTATATGCATTTAATTGTTTGTAAATTGTTACTCACACTTGAGAGTGTGGTTGACTGAATGTTTGACTTATGTTGTATTGTACAATGGATTACAATCTTTGGTTGTATATCTATACATACAATTGTTGTACAGAAGACATCTACAAGAATACCAAAATTGTCAAAGAAAACTTTTGGACAACATGGAGCATTCTTATAACCACTTGTAGACAAAATTGTACAGTAGACTCTTATTAGAATACCACATCTGCCAAAGAAAACTTATGTACACCCTCTGGAACATAAAAGGTTCCCAACCACATGCAAACGATTCACATGTTACATGCACAAGATTTGAACATTACACACAAACATCTTAATAGACAATTCATGTTACTTGCAAAAAAAAGAGTTTCAATCATGTGATTTAAGATCAAAATAGATAACGGATGAAAATCTACAAAATGACAAAAGTACTGTTTTTTATAGGATTTATTAAAACCAGAAACATATATTCTACATATATGTCCTGATATAACTTTATAAATCACTAAAGTGATTTAAAAAGTTTTTATGCATATTCTTTCTATATTTTGTCAAAACAAAAATGACAATCATGTTGATTCAATTCGGATATTTTTGAAAAAAAATAGCATATTCTCATAAACTCCTGTAATTATACCACAAATCTTTAAACATTAATAATATTTTGTCACGAAACATCAATAATTTATCACTGTGTATTCATGTTTCAGGTAAGAATCATAATTAATAATTAACGCATGAATATACTTCGGTTACAAAAATTTATACCAAAAACTTGCAAATTGAAATAAAAAATTGTCTTGTCACGAACCCAGATAAATCTGGATTAAGTATAACCTATTCAAGTAAGTAGGTCAGAATTATAAATTCTGAATATGATTAGCGTAAATTCTTTAGTTGCAAGAATCCTTATCAAAAATTTTTTCCAAATATTTGAACAAATATCTGGTCTCAAACTAAAAATAATCTGGCTTTATATATTGTTATTCATTTCATAAGGTCAGAATTATTAATTCAGAATGTAAAATAGCATTAATTCTTTTGTTTCATGGATCTTTTATACCAGAATTTAAAAAAAAAATTTAAATTAATGTTTTTCTGTAAACTCAAGTAATCTGGTTTATACATTGTATATTCATCTCTTAGTTGCATGAATCTTTCCAAAATTATAATAAATGTCTTGTTGGGTACCAAAGAAAAATTTGTATATATTGCATATTCATGTCTTAAGGTCACACTTGTGAATTCTGAATGTAAAATAGCATAAATTTTTTAGTTGCAATTAATTGTGACAAAATTTTTTTAAAGGTCAGAATTATTAACTTTGAATGTGAAATGCATTAATTCTTTAGTCCACTGGTCCAGAAAATTTCCAAAATTTGAACATTAATGTTTGTTGAATCTTTACCTAAAATTTTCCAAAATTTGAACAAATGTCTTGTAGGGAACCAAAATTATCTGGATTTTACATTGCATATTCATGTCTTTAGATCAGAATTATAAATTCAAAATGTTCTTTAGTCGCATGCATTTGTACCAAAATTATTCTAGATCTGAATGATAAATTAATTAATTAACCCCAAAAAGTTTTTAAAAAAATACGAAAAAATATCTTGTTCCACACAAAAAAGAATTGGTTGAGCAAGAGACTTGTGCTTATCTATGCAATGAGTATTCCTTTAATGCTGTTTTTATGTCAGGATTATTATTATGAAATGCAACATAGCATAATTTTTTTTATAATCAATATTTTTACAAATTTTCCCAGATAAAAGTGTGATTGATATTACATTCTGATAATTATCCTGATTGAATAAGGGATCGTGAATTTCTAATATCCTATAGGGTTTTATATTATATTAAAAGTCAGAAAACATGATAAAATAATTTCTTTTCTTGAAGACTTCATACCAGAAATTAAAATTATAACAATTGAATATCACACGTTACATGAGGAAAATAGACCAATGAAAATTAATACGCTATACATTTCAGGATGCACGATTTGCAAACCACATGCACACAATCTGCAGGTTACACACACACACACACACACAAACATGATTTACACGTTAAATGTTTTTTGGGAGACTTATGTTCCATGGGTGTACATCACGGAACATTCTCATTTAACACTACCATATGTATATACAATTGTTTTACATCCAGTATAGAATACCCATATGAGAGATAAAAAGAACATAGTGGAAAGAGACAAGACAAATTTAAAACTAACTAAAAGATAAAATGTAAACAAAAGGAACAAAGGACCTCCTTTACAAAACATGGGAGGGATCAGGTGCTCATGAAGGGTAAGCATCCAAGGTCCTTCACACAACACCCTTCGTAGAATTCTTAAACTCTTATCCGCGTTAACGTCAACCCAAGAAGATGTCAACTTATTTTTATATTACTGGTACCATAACAGTGGACGTCTATTAGAATAAAAAATCTATCAAAACAGTTTTTTCACAACATGGAAAATTCTTATAATTTCACTTCATGTAGACACAATTGTTCAGTATACTCTTGTTAGAATACCGAATCTGTTAAAGAAAACTCGTGTTCAATATGGAGGATTCTTATTACACCACCACATGTAGGTACAATTTTCATTAGACCCCTATTAGAATATTAAGTCTGTCAAAGATAACACAACTACAAGTAGATACAATTGTACAGTTGACGCCTATAACAATAACAAATCTGTCAAAGAAAACTTTTGTGCAACATAGAGCATTCTTATAACACCTTTTATAACCTACAAGTGTACAGTAGACTATTATTAGAATATCAAAAAGAATTCGAAGGGGCAGACAAAAATCGTTAAATCAGAAAACAGGCAATACCATGACCAACAAATGCAAACGAAAGACAAATATAATATCACAACACTGCACTGAAAACTAAGGCTAGAGTAACATGAACCCTAAAAAACAAGGTTAGGTCAGGTACTCCTTAAGGGTTAGCAACTCTTGCTTCACTATTGGCACCCAATGTGTTACTGAGTAGCCAAAGCCGGTGTATAATTGCAATCTGTGTAGTCTCAATTGGTATAGGAACGGATTTGCTGTCACAATAGTGGGAAGATATTCATCGGACATTTCATATCGGTCAACCAAACCATGATTGTAACCGAAAAAAATTCCTGGTGATTACTTGAATCTTTTCTTGAGAAACCCTTGGTACAGTTGCTTTCTTGTCAGCAGCAACCATCTATGAAAACAAAAATCCGGATAGGAGGCACACATTCTGGCTAAGCGTATCAACTAATATACACTCCATATGCAGATGCGTCTGGAATGTTGCTGGACATGAACAGAAAATTTAAATTGGGAAAATCAAAGTCATCGCTTTTTTCGTAAGTTTTGTTTTTAACCCGACCTTGCTGTCAGTTTCTGGGTGGAAGTCGAGGTATGAAGCAGACCTTTCGATCTGTTTTTATAGTATCCTAGATTTCAAATTCAATTGGATTGATGAGGTAAAAATAGTCACCAAATTTAGAAAGGATCCGAGTTGGTCCTTATCGGAATGCCGACAGTCAGTTGAAAAGCACGTCCGCCTTACACTACCACAATGTTGTCAATCAAGAAATCGAGAATTCTGTACTTTTTATTAGAATCAGAGTGGTTAATAACAAAATTAGATTGGTCCATTCCTAGAACCAAATATATGTATCTGCATTTGCCACCTTTTTAACAAAACAAAGGCGAACCAAAGTTTTAATTTTTCTTTGAGTTTAAAATGAGGAATAGCGGTATATTAAGAATCGAAAAATCAAATATTTTGATGCTTCTGCAAGAGGAAAGGGGCCTTGATTTAATACATTTCAACAGATCTTTGGAATTTTTTAGAATCCACATTTTATTCACGCCACCTAGCTCTAGATTATCTTGTTTCACTGTTGCTCTAGAGCCTGTTTTTTACTGCTGATAAAATAACTGTCAATGAATTAGGAATAGATTTTGTGGGGCACTTGGCAGACCCTGCAATGTTACGTTGTTTCTAAATATAAAAATGCAAAGATATGGGGTAAATGTCAGATATACTGCACTCAACTCAGACTCAATAAAATCTGCTTCATACCTAAATTTTTTCCTCGAAATTAAGCAAGAGGGAAAACTTGTTTCTAAGATTTACGAAAACGGGATGACTTAAACTTTCCTATTGTAAACTTCACATATTTATGTGGCAATGTATTCCTGCTTTCCCAGCCTATGGGGTTTATGTTTCGCAGTTGATTTGAAACTCTCGTCTCTGTTCTAAGTGTCAGGATTTTCTGAAGAGAGCATTGCTGTAGTCGCAAAGATAACTATAACAAGGTTACATCCAATCAAATTTCTATGGTCGCCATCATGAATTGCTATATCTATATATGAATCAGTGTATCTAAACTAGCTTTCCAACAGTTACAGGTAATACAACAATAAGTTGACCTTGGATTGATGTTAACCGGATTAGAGTTTATTGATTTCAATTCGGTTGTTGCGTGCAAAATAAGGGATGCTTTCGCTTCATGAGCACCCAATTCCACTCTTTGTTTTGAAAAGGAGTTCGTGGATTCCAAGCCTTTGATCCTTTTGTTTTCGTTTTATCTGTTAGTTTGTTTCAAGTCCAGTGTTGAATACCCATGCGAGAGATCAAAAGCACATAGTCCAAAGAGAGCAGACAAATTTGAAACAAACTTAAAGCTGATTATCTACAATTATCCGTTAGTTAAGTATATTCCAGTCAAATTTTTCATTATCTAACATTCTCTTTTGTAGATAATCTGCCAAAGTTTCAGATTTAAAAGAATAAAATTTTCCTATCTTAATTGGATGACTTATGCATAACAAAGTTACCAA
The DNA here is from genome assembly GCA_032357055.1 of Geukensia granosissima. NCBI lineage: Eukaryota > Metazoa > Mollusca > Bivalvia > Mytilida > Mytilidae > Geukensia > Geukensia granosissima. Next base: position 2,109 of record JAULBM010013943.1, on the reverse strand, counting down.
TCTCAACATTGACTGTATTCCTATAATAGAACTTGGTAAATATAGATTTCTGTGACCAATCTGCTGTCTTCGTGATATCAGACACAGCTAATCCATTTTGAAATACATGTGAAATAGACGCAGATCTGGTTGAATTTGCATCAAATCCAACAATTCCACATTTTATAAGAAAACATAATTCATCTGGATTTGAAGAAGTTGAAGTTGCATTCCTGTAAGGTTTCAAGTACGAAATAAACAATTTTCTGCAAGAAAAATGTCTCACCGATTTCGTTCTTTCAATGTTACATTCCAAGGTTTTCTTAACGCATAATTTTGTACATTCTTCCAAGCACTTCTTTTTTTAACTGGTTTACCCGGCCTTGCAGTTTTTGTTTGCTTCATAATTATAAACACAGCCTTCCCAGGCAGTATTGATAAATAAATGAAATAATCTCAGTCTAAGAAAGTAGACGTTTATCCTCTATCCACAGAAACTAAAGCTATAAGCATTGCTATTTTATGAAATAATTTTAATTTTCATTACTGGGTAATTTTTTCTCAAATTCAAATATAATCCTGCCGGCCACAATTACTGATGACCTGAAATTGCCAAAAACATTTCTCTACGAAATAAAGGCAAAAGTTCCATGAGCCTCAATCCATAAACTGGAAGTTCAATTTCAAGATCTTTATGGATTCCGTCGAGGATTATACCAGCGAAAATATGCGAAAGAGAGGACCTAGATACCGCTTTCGAATGAGTGAAGGCAGTGAGGTCGTTGATACAAATACGAATTCACAAGTGAAAAAGATCTATGAAAACATTCTCGAAATTGGTCTTCAAAGATCCGAGTGCTGCCAGACATTTCCCTGAACTACATGACAAGTGTGTGGTCGCCCCGCTCATAAAGCCCCTTAAAACATTGTGTTTGCTTGTAAATCACACTACATAGACTGTTAGGTATTGACAGTTCACATGGCAACCCAACATATACCCCAACGACACTTACCAAATAAGAAATACTTGACAATCATCGGTTGTGTCTACTTTTGGAATTTCAACTAAAAGGAAGAATTCGATCCACCTTCACTTTACTGGATAACAAAGCTTCACAAATATCCTTACAGGCAACATTGCATTTCAGAGTCTGCCAACTGCTCCACAAAACCTCTTTCCTAGTTACTAGCAGTAATTCTACATGTTCTATCTGCAGTAAAAACGGACTACTAGCTAGAGTTACAGTGAAACAAGCCATTCTAGAAGTGGCGTGATTTAAATGTGGATCTAAAAAATGACAAAGATCTGTTAGAAAGCCACAAAACAAGGTCGCTTTCCTCTTGCAATAGCATCAACACATTTTTCCACCCAATATACTACTATTCCACATTCAAAACTCAAAGAAAAATAAAGAGCCTTAGTTGACCTTTGTTTTGTTAAAAAGATGACAAACGCAGACACAAATATGTAGTTCCAGGTAGGGACAAACCTTATTTTATTATTCACCACTCTGATTATAACAAAAAGCATTTAGAAGATGAGTATTGCGGAATGCTAGATTCCAATGGGGACTAACTGTGTACCCCTTCTCGCCGTTTCTCGTTTATTCGTATGAAACTAACATACAGAGCCATCAACAGAAAAGAGAAAAAATTTGGCTCAATCTTTGGTTTCACGTTCCACTATATAGATGATGTCCGTTCACTGAATTACTCTTAAATTTGGTGACTATGTTGACCGCATCTATCCCATTGAACTTGAAATCAAAGATACTACAGAAACAGAAATGCTGCTTCTTACCTAGACTTACACCTAGAAAGGAGGATTTTCCGAGTGTAAACGTTCTGTTCATATCTAGCAACATTCCAGCCGTACCTGGATACGGAGTAAATTTCTAAGTTGATACGCTACTTGAGGGCTACCTATAAGGATTGTATTAATAGAGGGTTGCAGCTGACAAGAAAGCTAGTGAGCCAAGAGTTTCTTAGGGAAAGATAAGAGTCATCACACCGGAAGATTTTAGGTCACCATCATGATTTGGTTGAAAGGTACAAAATGTGTCAAGAAATACCAAGGGGATATTCGAGGATAAGGGAAAATGTAAAAGTACTGACAAACTCCGGAGAACA
>JAULBM010013934.1:0-11582 GCA_032357055.1 Geukensia granosissima | reverse complement strand
GACCTAATTTGGGTGGGATGCTGACAGACTCCCCAAGACGCATCTGCACACCAACCTGCATGATGGTAGGCCACACATTATGTGAGGAAACGAGTCAAACCATAAACTTAACCAAAGTCAATGATGCATGAAATGTGGTCAAAGTGACCTAATTTCGGTGGGATGCTGACAGACTCCCCAAGACTATCTGCACACTAACCTGCATGATGGTTGGCCGCACAGTATGTGAGGAATTGAGTCGGACGAAAATTCAACCAAAGTCAATGATGCATGAAATATGGGTCAAAGTCACCTAATTTGGGTGGGATGCTGACAGACTCCCCGAGACGCATCTGTACACCAACCTGCATGATGGTAGGCCACACATCATGTGAGGAAACGAGTCGAACGAAAAACTTTACCAAAGTCTATGATGCATGAAATGAAGGGCGAAGTGACCTAATTTGGGTGGGATGCTGACAGAATCCCTAAGACGCATCTGGACACCGACCTGCATGATGGAAGACTACATAGTATGTGAGGATAGGAGTCAGACAAAAAATTTTACCAAAGTCAATGATGCATGAAATGTGGGTCAAAGTGACCTAATTTGGGTGGGATGCTGACAGACTTTGCTAGACGCATCTGCACACCAACCTGCATGTAGGTAGGCTACATAGTATGTGAGTAAACGAGTCGAACGAATAAACTTAACCAAAGTCAATGATGCATGAAATGTGAGTCAAAGTGGCCTTATTTGGGTGGGATGCTGACAGACTCCCCTAGACGCATCTGCACACCAAACCGCATGATGGTAGGCCACACAGTATGTGAGGAGAGGAGTCAGACGAAAAACCTTAACCAAAGTCAATGATGCCTGAAATATGGGTCAAAGTGACCTAATGTGGGTGGGATGCTGACAGAATCCTTAAAACGCATCTGCACACTGACCTGCATGATGGTAGGCTACATTGTATGTGAGGAGAGTAGTCAGACAAAAAATTTAACCAAAGTCAATGATGAATGAAATATGAGTCAAAGTGGCCTAATTTGGGTGGGATGCTGCCGGACTCCCCATGACGTATCTGCAAACCAAGTCTGATGATTCGAAGTCATGTTTTACCAGAACTAATGTCGGACCTCAAACTTAATTGAAATTATTCAACCATGAAATATAGGTCATGTGACTTCAATTTTTGGTGTGGTGAAAGGTCATGACCTCATGTATCTGCATACTAAGTAATATGAATGTAGGTATTTTAATTTCAAAGATCTGACTGTGGACGCCGAGGGTCCTCCAATCGTCCCCCTTTACTTCGTAGAGGCGAACTAATGAATTTTTATGAAACTTTCATTTCAGTTACTCAACCCTGTAAGCATTGCATGTTAAAATGCTTACGAGTAATTATAAGTGGTTTAAAGTTGATTAGATCCGAATTCATTACCTGCATTTGCTGTAAAAATAAAAGCTCAGTAAAGTTACACATTTTAAAAAGGGTTGATTAAATTATTGATTGGATTTTAACGCAACTTCGACAATATTTCAGGCATATTGTGGCAAACAAACGTAATATCAAATAAATACATCAACAGTAAGACCTTCCCTGGTTGTGGGGGTGAATAAATTTAGGCCGTCAGGATGGAGACGTTAAAGACCCTACGTGTTTTAAAAATGCAAATTCCCTTGTAACAGCTCATTCGAATGGTCAGTAGACGGCCAGTTACAAAGCTTACTTTTCAGACCCTATCCAACCCGTAATACTTACAGTGGCACTCTAAAAGTCCCCCCTTTACCAGTCCCCTACTAAGAGTCTATATAATAATTTATTGTTTGTTTACTTGTTCCCGTCCTGAATGTTGATGAAATAATATTGCCAGTTGGACGTTATGCAGCAGTCAATCAATCTATCCCCGTGGATTGCCGGTGAATAGAAATAGGCCGTTGTTTCTCCGCATGCAGTTAGAATTCCTACTAAATGGGCGTCCGTTGGTCGAGTGGGAGTAATAAATTCTTCTTCTTAAAGGTTTAGTCGGATAAATAAATGGGCACTAGTTACCTCCGTCCAAGTGGCACAGGCGTCCCTGGTTGTGGAGGATGCACATTCCATCCGGGTGTAGGCGTTAAAGACGCCAGATGTTAGAAAATACCACGTTCTTAGAAAGTTAATATTTAGAAGAAAGAAAATGGAATGTATCATTATAGATTAACCTTCACCAGACACACCAGGGGTAAACCATGGGAAGGTAGTCTAACTTTATGATTTTCTAGTTACATTTATGGATCAAATGAAACATCAAGTTAAGTACACTAATAACAGCTCATTTTGAGGGGTAATTAGGCTGCCAGTTACAAGGCTACATATTTTACCCTATCCAATCAGTATTTTTTTTCAGCGGCCGTCAATAAAACATTCCCTTACCAGTCCCCTGTTGCGGTCTTCATATTTATTATTGTTTGTCAACTTGTTCCCGTCCTGAATATGGCTGATAATTGCCACCTGACGTTCTGTAGCAATAATTCAATCAATCTGATGCACAGACTATTCTTCTTTTGAAGACATTTTTGAAAGGAAAAAAGAGGTGGGAGGCTTTTTCATATTTATCTGAAGAAATCGATTTTGTTGTACAAGAACATGCATTGTTTTTTTCAATACAAAGTAAAATAACCTCAATCTAAGCAAAATTGCTCTTCATTCACACTTTAGTTTTTCAGTCAATCAAACTCCTTTGGAACAAAAACAATATTTTTCACCTCATTTGTTACATATTTTTTTCGTCATGAATTTCAAAATCAAGTTCCTTCCCGCTAATAGCATCAACACATCTTATTTTTCTACACTCTACGATTTTTCCAACGCCACACAAACCTAGAATACGCCAATAAGGATAAAATGTAAGACGTCTTAATCGGGACAGAATGATAAAATTCTGTAAGAGCTTAATTCCTTGTCCAGTAAGTTATTAGTCTATATCGATATGCTAATTAAAGGTTAAACCGATTTTGACACCTCTATTTTCAATCATAGTGTGGCTATCCATAACATTGCGAAAGATTTTAAAGAACTTAATAACACATCTTCGTTTGGACTTTCCATCAAGGTTTAGAAACGTGATCTTCCCACATTTTACTGAATAACGAAGTTTAGCATGCAGAGTTTCGTAACTAGGTCTTCCAAGTAGTCTAACCTGCCACTTACGACGTGATTAACTTCACTCTTGACAACTGGAAATGAGTTATTGTGACACCGGCTAACAAGGAGTGTCGTTAATCAAATATCAACACTGAAAAAAGACGAGGAGGCGAAAAATTTTATCCTTAATCGAAATCTTGTAAGTGTCATATTCTATTTTTAAAACGTATTCTTAAAGGAGAAAAGCGAACGGTAAATCAAAAGAGAACAATTCGACAGAGACATCACTCACTACGATCAATATGAACCCCACCAAAAATTGGTGAGCTCTGGTGGTCCGAAAGACTAAGCAATTTTAGCCTCTTAAAGAACAGCCGCCGTTATGTCCGTTTTCAAATTAAAAAATAGAATCCTGTTAAATTATGTCAATGCTAATGGTATTTTGTATTCGAATTAAGTGGAATATATCAAAGAGCTTAAGCAAACTATGAATAAATTTGATTGATTTTTGGTTATTAAACGTCCATTGGCAAATTTTCAAACAAAATCCTACGAGCCTGTAATCACTAACCTGTCTCGAACAGATACTTTGTGCAGATACCCTAAGAAACAACCCTACATCTAAATCCATGCTGGCCATGGTCTTGTTTGCCTTCCGACTTAACGATTTCTGTCTGCTCCTTTTTCAGAGGAGAAGATTTTTAAACTGTAACTTCAAAATTAGCAAAAACATATCAAGAAAAGGGTAAAAAATCCAACAAGAGTAACAGAATTTCCTTGAAAATTTCATCCAGAAAGATTTCATCATGCTGAACACTTTTACCCTATGTCAGAATTTGGTTAAAGTTAACGGTTTTTGAGATATATGCGAAAATCTTCCGTCAGACCCTTATGTTCTATTTTTAGTAACAGCAGCTATGATTTTAAAAGAGCAAAGACTTTCTGCAGAATACCATAAGGAACAATCATACAAAGTTTCATCTAAATCAATACAGTTTCAAAGGAGAAGATTTTTAAAACTTTAACTTCATAGTTAGTTTTAAAAAACGTCTAAAAAGGGCCAAAACACCTACAAGTGATAAAGGATTTCCACAAAAAATTCACAAAAGATAGATTTCATCACGCTGAACACTTATAATTTGTCAGAATTTGGCTAAAATTAACAGTAATTGAGAAATATGCGAAAATCTTTGGTCAGACCCCTATTTTTTATTTTTAGTAACGACAGCCATGTTTTTCAACGGGTCGAAAATAGAAGCATAAACTTTGTGCAGAATACCCTAAGGAACAATCATACAAAGTTTCATCCAAATCCATTCAGAAGTTTCAGAGGAGAAGATTTTTAAAACGTTATCTTCAAAATTAGCTAAAAAACGTCTAAAACGGGCCATTACTCCAAAAATATATAAGGGGTTTCCACAGGAATTTCACCACAGATAGATTTCATCATGCTGAACAATTTTACCCTGTGTCAGAAATTGGCTTAAGTTAACGGCCTTTGAAATGTATGCAAAAATCTTCGGTCAGACCCTATGTTCTATTTTAGTAACGACAACCATGTTTTTTAATGGATCAAAAATCGAAGCACAAACTTTGTGTAGAATGTCCCAAGGAACAATCATACAAAGTTTCATCCAAATTCATTCAGAAGTTTCAGAGGAGTAGATTTTTTTCAAAATGTTAACGACGACGGACGCCAAGTGACGGAAATAGATCACATGGCCATAAAGGGCAATTGCTTTAACTGATACTGGAAAATGGGATCGATGGGTAGGGACGAAAAATTTTGCTTTTTGTAGCGGCATTAACCTTTTCTTTTTCGAAATCTACAAAAGGAATTTTTTACGTATATTGAGTGTAGCATTCTGCAAACACGTCACCCACTATGGTCCACGACCAGCCTTTCCGTATTATAACCTGACAGCACCCCCGACGAGAGGGCTCCACCTATTCGCCACCAGGGGAACGCGCTAGGCCGAGCCCTGGAGACCACTCAAGTACCCAGGTTTAGAACAACAAATGACGTTTAGTTGTTATAAATTACCAATCATTTTAGTGATATTTTTGTCATCCTTGAATACTCCCTAATGGAATAGTAAAAAAGGGTTACTTGATATATACTTTTAACTTGAGATGTACCTTTCTCTTGCCTCTTTCCCCCCGAAGGCGGCCGGGGTGTAGAAATAGGTCGTTTGGTTTCTCCGCCTGCAGGAAGAACCCCTGCTTAAGGAGCGTCCGTTAGTTCGAGCAGGATGTATAAATACACGAACTCCCATTCTCGAAGGTTGTGCCGGGAAAAGAATAGGCACCAGGTAACTCCGTCCTGGAAACACTAGTCCTCTGTTTGTGGGGGATGCATAAATTCTCAATCCGTCAAGAGGGAGACGTTAAAGACGCCCCGTGTTTAGGAAATGCCACGTCTTAAGCACGTTTAAGACCCCTTGTAACAGCTCATTTTGAGTGGTCGGTAGGCGGCCAGTTACAAGGCTAAATTTTCCGCCCCTATCTAGCCAGCAATTTCTCCAATGGCTGTCTAAAAGTTCCTCTCTTACCAGTCCCTTGCCCACAGTCTACATATTGATTTATTGTTTAATTTGTTTTCGTCTTGAATATGCATGAAATATTTGCCACTGGACGTTAAACAACAATCAATCAATCAATCAGAAGGATGCGCAGATCCTACTTTACCAGAGTTAATCATAGTTATGGTCGTGGTTTGTTTAGTGTGAATTTGAGTGAGAGTTGTTCTTTCCAAATGGAATTCCACTATATTGAGACCACTGCCCCGTAGAAAAAGAGTATTTAAATAAGCTGATTTCGGAGAAATTGGATTCCGATTTTATTTGTCTGTCGTTTATAATTTAAAATTTTTGGATTTATGAGAAAACGTTTTATGTTGTCTTGTACATCGGAATGAGACATGTGGCATGAGAGTATATTAGTCTAAAGTACAAACATAAACATGTATATGTTAATATGATTAATATACCAAATTTGTACAACATCCCTTCCTTGCAAGGCCTATCGAGGAGTCTCAATTAGGTGAGCGATACAGGCTCCTGCTCAATTTTAGGTTTTCTTTATTGTGTTGCGTGTGGTGTTGTTTTTTGTTCCTGTCTCTTTTTGTCTGCGGTAGTCTGCCCTTTGAGAAAACATATTGTTTTATCCATTATCAAACTCGATTTCACATGTCCAAGTCCTGGTCCATTCCAAGTTTTCTAATATACCTCCATATCGCTCGTTGACTGTTTCCAGTGGCAGTTTCTTAATAATAATGCTGATTATTTAGATGTAAAATATTGAGGTGGGATTTTGTAGCCCAATAAATTCCTATTTTATAACAAAGTTTGTCAATCGGGAGTTCAATGAGAACGTTATAATCTTTGTTTTCGGATATAAGAAGAAACCATAGGTTACGTTCGCTGATATACTAAACTGGATTTCTTTATGTAGCACCCACAACTAATGAATTTGAAATCCGATTTTACAAAGAGGAACAAAGCAATATCGTATCTTAATACAATACTACCGAATGATACGTATCGATACGTCCCGACTTCTCATTTCTTGCCTTCCATTCTCTTCCTTTAAAATTGTTTTATAAGGTAATTCTTAAATTATTGTGCTTTAAAGCAGAAATCTGCATCTTTATGTAAAATATGTATTTGGTCATATATTTTGCTTCTTCATGTCAACAACAACTAATTTCAAGGGACTAGATGATAAACTGTCCAAATATTTATCGTACCGGAGAATATCGATGCAAGATTTTGTACCAGTGTACCGGGTTTGTTAAAAAATACTGTGATATATCGGTATATCGTAACACCCGTAGCTAATATATGGGCTTCAACAATAGACAAAAATCTACATCGTAAGGCAAGCTGAAAAAGGACACGACTTAAAAAATTGTGACTTTAAAATGTATCAATATTCGACAAATTCAGTTACGAATTTTAGAACGAAAAATAGTAAAACATTTGAAAGAACTACATCCACTTTACTGAAGGTTCTTGGCTTAAGGCAGTATTTCAACCTTGTCCTGGGGTTAAACATGTTTATGAAGGCTAAAAATATAGTATCTTTCCACTGTAGGAGGGCGAGATAGGTTGGTCTTAGACCCAAGGGCTAATATATCTGTGTCCATCCCGAGGCTCTGCCGAGAAATGGACAAAAGATATCTTAGCTCGAGGGTCTGAGACCAACTAGTCGAGACTTTCCTCTGAGGACCGCTCGCCAAATATTTTTAATTTCAATTTTGGGAAACCAGCTTGAGTTATAGCATCAATTATTTAGCCTCTTATTGACTTGATTCATTTAGCCTTTAAGACACAATTTGGACAAAATTATTTTTAAGTTTAATTTGAAATTTAAATATATTTCAAGTTTGAAAAGTGTTTAATTTCTTATTAATGACATTTATTTCCAACTCAATAAAAATTTGGCGCCAAAAAGAGTTATCTCCCATGCGTAGTTCTGTCTTTTGTCAACACAGCATCTCACGGAGAAAATAAGCTATTCTGCTTTAAATTCTTGAAGTAAGCTAGTTCCTGAGCATTTCCATGGATGTTTTTATCAAATATCTCTAAGGTAAATTGTTCAAAACTTGTAATTTAATACTTATTTGCCAATATCGTAACGAAGTGAATTAGCCATTTTTTCAAAATCTCACGTGCTGACATTAGACTGAGATACATTGGTCACGTGGTGTGCAAGATAAGGAAAACTCACATCCCTTTAACCACGGGATTTCTCTATCTCATAGGCGGGAAAATGGTGTCACAAAAGAATATGAAAATAAACGTTTAAAAAGTGTATTATCGGCGACGCTTAAGTCGATAAACAAGATACAAACAATAAAAAAAACAACAAGAGATAAAATGATGTGCGGTCCTCAAATAAGTTTTCGTTTTTATGAAAGCTAGTTGAAAATCAAAACACAATAGACATTAAAACTGGTTGTCTTAAACTAAGACATTAACCAAAACACGGCATGCTGGATTAATTGTAAAAGTATCATTTATAGTCAAAGAAAACAAGGTGTGGTGTAAATGACCAAATGACAAGTATCGATATAATGTAGGACAAAAATGTAACAATCAATGTTGATTCCAATGAACACAATATTCCAAGATCTTAAAATATTGTTATAAAGAAAAGTTTATTGATAACTTTAAATGCTATGTCCAAATGGATTGTTTTGATTTACAAGCTTTATTTACAACCTTTATCTATCAAACAATGTTTTACAAAATTTTTTTTTAATAATTTTAAAGCACTGAAAATACGGAAAGGCCCCGAAAAGTATTGTACTTATTTTAGTAGTTGTCCCTTCCGTCGGATTTGGCTTCCAATTTAGATTTGTTTGGATTTAAGTGATTCGTTTGCTATATGTTTAGATCTTGGGCTTCTTATGTTTTCGTTCTAAACCAAGAGGTTACTCTCCACTATTAATTCAACATTTGTAATTTTGCATTTCGAGTCCTTTGAATACAGGCCACGTCAATACCGTATCTGTTGACAGGGTAGGGTACATACTGTTGGCATGAGAGCACCGCAAGATTGTAATCAAAGTCAGTTATTGTGACAGACGGTTACCACCTGTCACAGTATAAGGAAAATCCGTTCAAACTCATTTGGAGAACTTCCCGCGGTGTTTGACAAAATATGCAATCCTCTGCACCCATAAAAGATCTTACCATCTAAATCAATGTTTCGTGAAATATTAGTATCAACCCCATAATCTATATAATAACCAACATTTTTGGTCAAAGTTTTATTCGTGTATATAGTAACCTGAAAAGGTAGAGTATTCTTTCCCTTGCACAATTTCTAAGCGAATATATCGATGGAAAATATACACTCTGTCACCTTCTTTGAGTTCCATCAATGCACTAATTGTCTGGGTACCGTAATCTGCTTCTGATAAGCGACCATAAACATATAGGTCATCATTCTTGTTTAATTGGAAATGGAAAGTCTGATTTTTCTGTCCAAGGATCATACATGAAAACTGATAAAGTCCTTTCCGGGGAGCAGTAAAAATTCCAGTTGACGGATTATATGCGTCACCTCTGTTGATCTTGACGTCATCAAATTTTACAATGTATGCATTATCCCCAAGTAAATTAAGTGGTGGTACTTCGAGTGGGTTTTTGGAAGGAATAGCAAAAAATGCCGGCCTAGTGTCTGTAATAAAAATCAAACGTGATACATTAAATATAACCTGAAACCACTTTTAAATACAAAACAAATATTTTAAACGTATACTGAAGCCACCTCAGTTTTAGACGTACATTTTTGGCACTGAATTATCAATACGTTTCCTTACTCGAAGGATTTGGACCAACCTGAAAATATAATTAGCCCTGTCATCCATGTTGAATTTTCGATCAGCACAAAAAAAAACATCTTGTGGCGGACAATCCGACGCCATTTCTGTCAGGTTTGGTTAAATTCTGTATGGCGATTTAAAAAAAGTACAGAAAAATGTTAATTTTCCATTGGGTCCTAAGTTAACTAAGTTGTACCATGGCAGCGATTTTGAAATGGCAAGTGATTCATCAATGAAGTACAGGACAATCTTAACATTTTCTGCAAAGTAACAATTCAGTCCACTTTGTTGTTTTTGACAAGAAGATTTTTTAAAACTGTACCAATCAGATCAATAATTAGTCCTGGCGGTCATGTAAATTTTCCGTTCAAAAAAAAAAAGAATAACGCAAATCTGGTAAAGAACCATTTCATGAACATTTCTGTAAAGTTCGGTTGAATTCAGTACAGTGGTTTCATTAATGAAGATGAAAATTTCCGGTTGGCAAACGATTCACAAATTAAGTACAAGATCATCTAACAATAATTTCTACAAAGTAACAATTCAATCCACTTTGTGCTTTCTGACAAGAAGATTTTTTTTTAATTTGGAAGGAATCAGAATTCATAATTGACCCTGGCGGCCATGGTGGTTTTCCGATCGGCACAAAAACATAAATCTGGTAAAGGCCCACCTGCTTAACATTTCTGCAAATTTGGTTGAAATATCCTTAGTAGTTTCAGAGAAGAAGATGAAAATGTAAAAACGATGTCAGGTGATGATGAAAGCTCACATGCCCCTTTAGTTCAGGTGAGCTAAAAGTAAAATATCATATAATTTTATGTGGTGATAGTATGGGGCTGTTGAAAATAAGGCATAAAGTAAGACTTAGTCAAATTAACACTTCAAGCTCAAGCGAAGAGTCTACATAATATGCATTCAATCTAAAAAACAACGTTGTATATTCTTTATACGGTCATTAGTTGTTTGCCTATTGTGTTACAATAATTATTGAGTTTTTTGTCTTTTGTATATGCTTTTGAGCTAAAATTGGTTTGTTGCACTGTATCCTTATTGTCATGCCAAAGACAAATGCAACCTACTCGCAACAAATCCCTATTTCTTACCTTCACAAGAAGCGTATACCGCTTCAAACTGTCCGTAGATCGACAATAAGATAAGAAACATAACCATTATCTTTTCTGTAATGTCAGCCTATTCTCATTTAGTTTCGCTTACTGTGTTCTAGTCTTCGTTTTTGGTGATTTTATATTTGATAGAAACGAGGAAGTCATCATAGTGAAATCGTATACATGTATATGCTTATTCAAACACGCAAGATTTTTTTTTGAAAACCTGTGATAGTTGTCATACTCTATCTGTATACTTTATTGAACCACAAAATGTAGTTAATATTTAAAAGAACCATGAACCTCAGCATGTAACTTATATTAAAAAGAACCTCGATAGGATAGATAGATCTATTGCTTGTCTGATTATTTCTTAACGTCCAGCTATTTACAGGTCGAGAACGAATTAACAATAAAATGAAGAGTAAAATGCCGATCTTTTCTCTGCCTGGATGGTTTGGTCAATGGGGAAATTCTCAATCATCATTGCACAACTCGCGTGTCAAAAGACTTTTGGAACGTTGACAGTATACGTGGCCAATAAGGCGCGGACCATTTGATTTTCGGGTGGAGGGGGGATTTAAAAAAATATTCTTACCCTGGTTTTTGTCCAGAAAAATCTTGTCAGCATCTGAAGTGAAAAAAATATTCTGGCCCACCGTCTGGCCGTTGCATAAAAATGAATTTTCCAAAGAAATTTTCTTACAACTGTACATGAAAAAACGGCAGAAAAAATTTCTGGTCCGCATACAAATCCTCCCCCAGAATATCAAATGATCCATGCCTAACAGAATTCAAATGTTTCCACTCCTCAACACTCCCTTGTTTCACCTCCCACAATAATCCCCTACCTATCGGTATTGAAAAGATCCAATGACGGTCGCAATTTAAATAAACCACGGCAAACGGGGAATAATCCAATCGAATAAATGCAATTGACGACGAATGAATTACATTAAAGAATGATAAAGCTTGTAGTAATGATATGATACTAAATGAATTTTTGAAATATGGAGCTGTCAAATTATT
>JAULBM010013923.1:0-11582 GCA_032357055.1 Geukensia granosissima | reverse complement strand
ATATATGTCTGTTCGATCAATGTTTTGTCGTAGTCTCTCGACGTATTCATTTACACGACTACTATCCCACTTGATATGTAGCATGTACAAAATATACTAATGTGCTCAACATTGTAATTAATTGAACAAAATAATGTGTGCTCATCTGACAATATAATTTCATTTCTACTAAAAACATGGAATACAGTTTAAAAACAGAGACAAGATAAGATTCGGCATGTTTTTGCATTGCTACATAAGCTCTGATGAGATTTCGACCAAATATAAAATAACATCTAAACTAACATATACGGATATGAATCAAATACAAATTTTTACACAAGACAAAAATTAGACAGATAACCAAGTTCATCAACAAGATTCAATAAGAAGCTTAAAAATTCAAAGCATGGCACAGTAAGCAAACAAAATTTTAAGGAGGGGGGCAAGACCGTGTTTTTGGACTTAAGTTTACTGTTATTTAAAAATAGTTGTTGCTAACTATTACACCATTAGTGAATGACTAGTTAGTTGCTATCTGTTTTCTTAATATAAGCTTTGTTTTTTTTATATGACCACTGTTAACTGTTTTCGGTCACTACACTATGGCACGCGCGAACCACAAAAGAAAATTCACGAATTTATGTATTTTTGTGACTCGGGATTGCCATACTACAAGTGTAAACTGTTATTCACGCATTTGTCTCTGTTATCTGTTTATTATACTATTTATCCGATTTAAATTCATTTACAAAAATGATAGACAGCCTTCTCATTGATCGCCAGATTGTGGTTTTCCTATGAAAGGAAGCAGAAACAGTATAACACAGTCTGTTTTACTTCCATGCTTTTCTAGAGCAAGACAGCTTTTTTATCGAGGCTTTCTATATAATGGAAATCCGTCAACCTCATACACGTGATACTTTATTTTTATATTTTTTATATTATTAGATTATTTTTAAAAAGCTTTTTTTTCTTTCAGAAGATATATTTTTATAATATCTTTTGATCATTAATGTTTCCCGGTAATATTTTCAAATGTATATCTGGAGTTATTAAGGATAATGCAGAAACAGAAAGATCTGCTTCATATACCTAGACCGACACTTGGAAATTGACAGTTAGGCCGGATAAGGAACAAAAGTTTTACGACAATAGAGATGAATTTGATTTTCCGATTGTAAACTTTCTGTTTATGTGTGGCAACATTCCAATCGCACCTGTATACTGATTATATATTTCTCAGTTCATAAGCCACTCCAGGGCTTGGGCTCATCAGGATTTAATTAGCTCACCAGGATTTGATTAACAGAGGGTTGCTGCTGACGGGGAGGCTACTGGACCATTTAATCAATCAATAATTATAATGGTCAAGTAACGACCGAAGACCTCATGGACTTTTTTTGCTTGATTGGCTTCATTAGGTATTTTAATCGATCCCTTAAATGGACATGCACAAATTAATGGTAAGAAATAATTCCCATAGAGTTATATGGGGGAAAATATTAAATAACTTGTCTCTGAAGCAAAGTAATCTTTTTCAAAAGCGAAACTTGAGCAAGGGACGAACCGTCGTTTTCTTTGGTTCTAACCAAAAATGAACAAATTTGTTTGAGAAATAAAGTTGCTAGACGGCAAAACCCATTATTTAAAGGAATTGAAATGGACTTAAAACATTTGTCAACCGAGATATAGATTTGATAACTATATGAAATATATTTCCTAACACCACGATCAAAATCTTATGGCTCCCTTTTTTAAAACATTGAACCACAGGCGCGAGACGCGATTTTTACATGTATATATACCTAAACGCAATAAAAAAATCGCCTCCGAATTGAACCACCTATTATCACGTAAAAAATCTATAAGCAGAAATGTAATCTTAAATAATACATCAGTAACACCGGATGTTAACACTGAAGAAAACATGCCGTTAACCTCGCACTGCACAACATCAAAATTTATGAGATATTACTTGCAACCTAGAAATCGCCAAGGACCGAGCGCAATAGGCTTCTGAAAAAGGAATCGGTGGTGTAATGATTAGCGTGCTCGCCTCGAGTGCCAAATGTCTTTGGTTCGATCCCCGGCCGGGTCAGACCAGATATTGAAATTGGTATTTACTGCTCTCGGCTAAGTACGCAGCGGGTTGGAGAAAGACCAAAGACAGTTCGGTTCAGAGTCAGATTAATGAGTCTGGTTAAAGTGGCAAGTCTTCCTGCGAACTGTTGCTTTCGTGAGCTAGCACGTTAAAATTCCGGCTCAGCCTGTCGGTCTAGTACAAAGCAGGATTCATCTGCCATCATTCATTAATATGCTCATCCTGAATATGCATAAAATATTTGCATTTGGACGTAAAGCAACATTCAATCAATCAATATTATTTGTACCAGCAGACGACTATGCGATGGTTGTGGGACGTAAATAATACATGGAAGTACTTAAGAGTGAAACTGTAAATTCTACTTTCCAAGCCATGCATTTGGCTGAAAGTCAATTAGTAGATAGTCACATTACTGACACAGAAGAACTTAGGCATTGTTGAACAATTTAAAGTAACAACTTAAATTTTGAGATCAGCAATATTTTTTCCTTATTTACTTCATTAAATTAAAAAAATATCTCAGAAACAAAATCTAAATGTAAGTCCGATGGAAACACATTAAACTTTAATGCAATCATAAGAAGTCAACAGAAACCGAACAGAAGCCAGTTTTTCACAAATAGAAAAGTATTTGAGTTCCCTCATTACTTATCATTTCATGATGCAACCGTTTAATTTAATTTGTATAAATAATATTTCAGTGTTAAGTGTTTCATACTTCAAATAAAGTAGCTGGTCCAACACTGGAACGTTTTTCCCTATAGCACACAAAGGGATAAAATTAGCACTAAACAAATGTGGACACAGAAATGTCTTACCTGCAAATTGACATTCTGACAAACAATTGTAGAGTGATGTAAATAAGAAAATTGACTGATTATCTGGTCACAACCAGAGATTTTCCGCTAAATACAAGAGTAACCAAGAAAACACCAATAGGGACAAGCTGGTACAATTGGCATACTTAAGAAAAAGAAAAAATGAACATAATCATGAGAGCAAGAACAGGGTGAACACAATACGTACCAGAGGGAAAACTAGGTGCTTCACAATTGCAGCACGATAAGACTTTCTCACGCTGACAGGTGAAAAGTGAACAAATGAACCTTTCGGTAAGTGTTGTCACAGTATTTTGCTGGACACAGAAATATTACTAGGTCAGTGATCATTTTGACCCCCAATATCCTCGTTACTGGCATTACTTTTGTTTCAATGGTCATATCGAACTTGAAAAACTCAAATCAAAATCAGATGAAAAGTGAAAAAGTCTCATACCATGCGAAACTGAAGTTTTGCCTAATTTGACCTTTTGTTGATGGTTTTCAATATCGATCTTAAGTGTTAAATCCATTTCAACCCATTTTACAGTGTGGTTTTATTGCCGTTCTGTCACATCACTGTCCCAGGTTAAGGGTGAATGAGAGCTCACCAACCGGTTTTACCCCACCATATACTTTTGTGCCTGTCCAAAGCCAGGAACATGTAATTTAGTGGTTGTCTTTGTTTAATAAGCCATTTATTGTTATTTGTTCCATATTTTTTCGATAGATTGATTAGGTTTGCGAACAGTTTCATATTTTATATATGGGGGCCTTTTACAGCTTCCGTTATGTTGTTTCTCTGGTTCATTGTTGAAGGACGTAATGGAACTTGTAGAAGTTTATATTCGACTGTCATTTAGTGGCTGGCTGTCTCATGGACAATCATGCATGCCACATCTCCCACTTTGATACTTTTACATGAAAATGGTAAGAGGTGGATAATATTCATTGGGATACCCCTTGAAGCTCTTATAAGGAAAAAATAAATAGACAACTATCAAAATCAGATAAAAAATCTGTTGACATACAATTGAAAGCTCTCAGAGGAATAAAATGCAAAACTTAGGTGCTTCGAAAGCGCAGCATGACACGACCGCAGCATGTTGACATGTGAAAGGTGAACAAATGAACCTTTGGGTAAGTGTGGTCACAGTATTTTGTTGGACACAATGATGTGCTGGACACAGTAAAATGCTGGACACAGTGATATGACTGGATAAAAGATTATTTTGACTAATATTATCCTCAAAACTGGTGTCACTTTGTTAATTTTTACATAAGGAATCATTTGGGAAAAAACCCATCAAAATCGTATTTTTTACCAAAACAATGCTTGGATTAATTTTTACTACAATTATCATTAGGAATCATTTGGAGAAAACCCCATGAATATCAGATGAAATTTTTTTTTTCATATTATACGAAATTGAATTCCCCTCCCCCGCTACTTTGACCCTTTTAACTCGAAAACGGTAAAAGATGAAGAAAATCCGTTGACATGCAACTGAAAGCTCACTGAGAGGAATCGAATCAAATGCAAAAAGCACCATCAAAATTGGATGAAAAATAATTATCTCCTGCAAAATTACATTTTTAACCCTTTTATACAAAAATCTGAAAAAATGCTTGGTGTAATTTTTGTCGCATTTTTTATGAGGAATCATTTGGAAAATATAAAAAGGATTGGTTAACTAGAACAAAAGTTATCGTGCGGAAACTAACCTGTCTACAGACGCCGACGACGACGACGACAGCATCATACGACCGCAAATTTCTGCGGTAGTATAAAAAACCATCAAAATCGAATTCAAAATAAAATTTTTCCATGTTATACGAAATTGAATACCCCTCCCCCTACTACTTTGACCCCTTTTAGCTCGAAAACGGTAAAAGACAGAGAAAATCTAACGCCATACTATACTGAAAGCTCTCATTGAGAGGAATTAAATGCAAAAAACCATCAAAATCGGATGAAAAATTAAAATTTCATATTTCCTGCAAAATCGTATTTTTTTAACCCTTTGACCCCTTTGATACAAAAAACGGTATATTTTCAAAAGATGCTTGGATTTACTTTTATTGCATTTTTTTATGAGGAATCATTTGCAAAAAACCATCAAAATCGAATTAACAGAGGTGCTTCGCAATCGCAGCATGATACGACCGCAGCACGTTGAAATGTGAAAGGTGAATGCTTGAAGTAACTTTTACTGCAATTTTCACGAGGCATCATTTGGAGTAAATTCCATCTGAGGTGGCCATCTTGGTTGGCGGGTGAGTTCATCGAAAAAAATCTGAAAGAGACCCAATTAGGAATCATTCCACCAAAGTTTGGTTCCAATTGAGCAAGTAGTTTCCAGACTTGTAAATTTTTTCATGATTTTCCCATAGGGCCTTTATGTTTGGCTGTGGAGGCCATCTTTGTAGGCGGATGGGGTCATCTCTCAGAATCAAGGGGACCAACCTAAGGACCATTCCACCTTAATAAGGTTCTAATTTTGTGAGCAGTTCAAGACAAAAATTTTTTTTTTTGCAAATTTCTCATAGGGTTATATATAACAATTAGTTCAGCTGGGATGGCCATCTTGGTTGAAGGTTGGATATTTCGGACAGAATTTTGGAAGGAAGCCACCTAACAATCATTTCAGTAAAGTTTGGTAAAGATTATCCAAATAGTTTCAGAGGAAAAGATTTTTGAAATTCATCCCCCCTTTTTTCTATTTTTAGCCTGGAGGCCACTTTGTTTAGAGGTCAGGATCATTGGACACAATTTTAGTAAAGGACCACCCAACGACCTTTCACCCCAAGTTAAGCTCAATACTTTCAGAGGAGAAGGTTTTTCAAATCCCCCTTTTTCTATTTTTAGCCTGGCGTCCATTTTATTAGGAGGTTGGGGTCGTTGGACATAATTTTGAAAGAAGACCACCAAAGAACGATCCCACCAAAGTTTGGTCAAAATTGGCTGAGCGGTTTCAAAGGAGAAGATTTTTTTGTAATTGTGAACCGACGACGGACGCCAAGTGATGAGAAAAGCTCAACTGGACTTTTAGGTCAGGTGAGCTAAAAAAACTTACCTGTGAATCTCACAATCACAAAACATTTGCAAGTTTTCATTTTTGAAAAAAAAAGTAATATTGGAATTCTTTTTAATAAGGCAATAAACAATTTCTTCAACAGTGTATAGTCAGTGTATCATGACCTTACTTTTCTTCTACTTCAGGAAAAATTATGTGTAACTCAAAGATAGAACTTATTCTGTATGAAACTTTCTACACAGAACCTGTTTTTACATAAAATTATACAGTGCCAAAAAAAAAGACCAGAAATTGGAACCAGATTTTCTAAAATTGTTCATACAAGGATTAGCTTGTATAAAACAAGACTCTTAACCTCAAACACAAGATTTCAAAGCATGTATCCAAATTGACAAGATTTATAAGTTTGAAAACATCTTTACATCCAAAACAACATCACAAGGCAAGACTCTCTGATATGACAAAGCTGTATAAGTTTAAACACATCTTAACCTCAAAAACCAGATCATAAGACTCCGATATGACAAAGCCTTATACATGTTTTAAGTTTAAACACATCTTAATCTCTAACAAAAGATCACAAGGCAAGACTCTCTGATATGACAAAGCCTTATAAATGTTATAAGTTTAAACACATCTCAATCTCAAACACAAGATCACACGGCAAGACTCTCTGATATGACAAAGCCTTATACATGTTATAGGTTTCAACACATCTTAATCTCAAACACAAGATCACAAGGCAAGACTCTCTGATATGACAAAGCTTTACAAGTATGTAC
The DNA here is from genome assembly GCA_032357055.1 of Geukensia granosissima. Classification (NCBI taxonomy): domain Eukaryota; kingdom Metazoa; phylum Mollusca; class Bivalvia; order Mytilida; family Mytilidae; genus Geukensia; species Geukensia granosissima. Next base: position 4,858 of record JAULBM010013923.1, on the reverse strand, counting down.
ATCTCTTATCCTCAAATACAAGATTACAAGGCAGGCCTCTCGAATTTATCACTGTTATATGATTAAAAAGAATTTTGCAAATTGAACAAGTTTGGAATGTTAAATTTTCAAGAATTATTGTAGAAATTTCATAAAAAACAAAAATAATAATCTTAATATTTAAGCGGATACATGTAAACAATTTAATAATTAGAAAAATAATTACTGAATTAACTTATTGTTCCTGAAATTGACTAAAGTCATCAAGTATTTGAATGTGCCCATGATACCCCAATCTCCACAAACAGTAAGTTGACATTATGACAGATTTTAAAATGGAAGACACAGTACAATTCACTCTGATAACCAATTAATACCTATATACACATGCCAGAAATCTTTGAAGATAATTAACTGATGTATGGACTTACATCAAGAAAGCCAATGTGGTAAAACATGATGCCCCTGTTTAAATCTAAAAAAAATAAACCAACACATTGACCCAAATTTTTTTTCTGCCTATTTTGTTCAATTATGAATGGTTAAAAAATCAATCACAATCTTTTGAAATGCTTAAATTTTTTTATCAGAGCAGTGAACATCCTTAAAGTCTACCATTATTCAACAAAAGCTAGTTTTGAACATAAGATAAACTCACAGCCACTGTCCAACATCCTATATACTGGTTAAATAGCATCCTTCCCCACACTAAAACAAAGGCACATCTGGTGAGAAAATGATGATCCTGAAATGTACATACTATGTATATAACTAGAAATTCATGATGTTTGACTGATGATAAAGGTAAATACACAAAAGTGCTTTACACAGTTTAATTTGCTTTTGAATATTTATTATAAACAACTCCCCTTCTCAAAGGTTGTGCTAGGGAAAGAATAGGCACTAGGTATCTCTGTCCTTCTGGCTCTAGTCCTCAAAAAGGGGCGTCCCTGATTGTGGGGGATGATTAAATTCACAATCGGTCCAGAGGGAGACGCCATGTGTTTAAGAAATGCCACATCCTAAGCATGCTAAAGACCCCTTGTATCAGCTCTTTTTGAGTGGTCCTTAGGCGGCCAGTTACAAGGCTAAATTTTCTGCCCCTATCTAACCCGCAGTTTTTCCAGTGGCATTCTAAAAGTCCCTCCCTTACCGGTCCCTTTGTTACAGTCTTCATATTGATTTATTGTTCACTAACTTGGTTCCGTCCTGAATATGCATGAAATATTTGCCACTGGACATTAAACAACAATCAATCAATCAATCAATATTATAAACTTATGTTTAATTTGCTTTTGAATATTTGTTATAAGCTAATGTTAGATGTGGATCATATCTTTCTGGCATATATTCCATATTCTTTCTTTAAATACAAAAAACCTGCACATAAACCAGTGTGCATTAACATAGAAGTTTAAATTCTACTGTCATTTGGTGGGTGGCTGTCTCATGGACAATCATATCATATCTCTGATTTTTGTTTACAAGAAAACATGAACTGTGTACATATTCGAATAAATTACCGACTAGTCGGACTGTAAATTCACAAATTATTTTGATATATTTATTGTTGAAAAATGCAAAATTTGACTAAATTTGAAATGCAATTCCTACAATTTAGATGTTTATAAGAAAAAATAGTGTTTGGTCAGATTCAAGTTTTCATCTCAGTATTCAAATCAGATTATTTCAGCTGTCATATCAAAATTTTTATTAATAAGAACTGACACATCTAAGATATATATTGCCTTACCATGAATGAATCTGATAACATATACTCTTCAGGAAACAGTAAATCCCCAATCTGATGTAATGCTATGTATAACACACCAATACACATTCTTTTCAGTCCTGGACCAATACTGTCAAATAAAACACACATTGAAATTCATTTTTATATTAAGTCCTGTTGATTTTTATTGTTTCGAACTCTTTTGTTGTTTTATTCCCATCAAATTTTTATCCTGCATAAAATGTTCACAATGACTTTTAAAAGCATGCCAGAGAAAGCTTTAATTTCCTTAGTCAATAACCCAATAGAACTAGCTGTTCAGTGAATGGTGTCATTCATCTAGCACTATAATGACAGGCATCCAGAAAACTTTAAAAAGGCACATTGGTATAATCCTGAAAGGTTTGGCTCAATAAAACCAGACATACTGTGAGCAAAACTTACAAAGATACCCCCACACCCCCATAGATTATCTGCCCTTTGAATGAGCCAAGATAAATTCCCTACCTTAATGCATATGTACACATTGTGACTTATGTTCATGTTAAGTTTCATTGAAGTTTATCAAATGTTTTAGGAGGAGATGCTCTGGTAAGGCGTGTGGACAGACAGATGGACAGGGTGATTGCCAAACTTTGTTTCCAGGGGTATAATAATTATTTTTAACAACAGTTAATCTGAAATAAGAATTAAGCTGCACTGTTTGTTTTCCTTTACAAACAAATGGTTCAATGAAGAAAATTTACAAAAGACATCCAGTTGCTGCTGCATATTCAGTTTCAGTTCATTTGAATGGATGGTTTCCAGCAAACTAGGCCAATCAGAGATTTCTGCCACTCCAATGTATTTATGTACATAAAGACAGACTACGTCTCATAATTCCCCGTTTTGCTAAGCTGGGTGGATAACATTTTTTCCACGCATCAATCAATCAAAAATAATAATTTGGTAAGGTGTACATGCATGTGTTTCATTTGGGAGAAAATGTGGAAACGTTACTAAGGAATTAAGGGTAATTTGCTAAAATTGCTCCTGGCCTCCTTTCCTGGTCGAAATGTATACACTTTTCAGATTGTCTGGATATATCACTTATAATTAATTTCATCTTGAAACTTATGTTTATAGGTTCATATTTTTAAAGCTATTCTTGGTTAGTACTTCTTTGCTCCTTTAAAATAATGAGAGAGGACCTTTCTAAAAATAAATGAATCAAAGGGTAAGGAGGCCAATTACCAGAAACTAAAACAAAAACTGAATAATTTTTAGCATATTTTTTACCAAACCCACAATGTTTTAACCTGTAATGAATTTGTCAAAGAGTTACAAGTTTGAAATTGATTGTGTGTGACTAACAGTCAAAATAATATTGTAACATAAAAATTATGATCAACTTTAGACATATGATTCATTATGATATCCATAACTGAGACCTCCCTTCCCCCACATGGATACACTAATTCTGGAACATATTCGTCAAAATAGTTTTAATTTTCTCACTTGGGCCAACATTTACAGAGAGAAAATTGCGCCTGTACCAGTAAATTATGTTATATATGAATTACCTTCTAGGAGGACCTTTGTGTAATGGGTCTATGAATTCACCATTAACAAACTGCAAATACCTCTTCATACTAAACTACAAAGTTATATAGAATAAAATTAACTGATATTTGAATTTTTGAAACATTGGTATTGTTCGCTTTAGCAAAGTTGTTTATATATCCAGACATACAAGGTTGTAAATTATATTGAAACATAACAATTATACAGGATTTTGTATTTTTAGCCTTCACCTATTTAAATTTCTTTTGTTACAACATCTTCTCCAATAACTGATGAAACCTGAAGTAACAGAAAATAAAATGACATCTGTCATGTATATTTAAATTATTTATAATTATTTAAACATTTCATTTTTAAATAAAAAGTCAATTAAATTTCATTCTATTTTATTGAGCTGAACCTATTTTGATCCATGCAAATATGACTAATAAAGCAGATATTCAATGAATGAGGAAACAATAATTTCTATAAGCCCAAAAAGCAGCCTTGCATAAAACATGACATGAATGACTCAGATACCCCCAGGAGAAATAGCCTGGACAAATGCATCCACACTCACAAAATAAATTTATATTATTTACCTGAGGTCCTGCTAAAAATGTCCCATAATAATAAGACTGTCCACAAATGGCTAAAAACGAAGGCACTTTACTTAAGGCTGATTCCTTTAAATCTGGTGTCAATTTTTCCTGCAAACATAAAAGAGAACTTTTATTTTGTGTACATTGAATGAATGAATGAATGGATGAATGAATGTTGCTTAATGTACAGCAGCAAATATTTCATGCATATTCAGGATGAGAGCATATTATTGAATAATGACGAATGAATGAACCCTGCTTTGTACTAGACCGACATGCTTAGCCAGATTTTAATGTGCTAGCCCAAAAAAGCAACAGTCCGCAGGAAGGCATGCCACTTTACCCAGACACATTATTCTGAATCTGGGCTGACCAGTCTTTATTCTTACTCCACAAATGCTGTGTGCTTAGCAAAGAAGCAGCAAATACCAATTTTAATGTCTATGGTTTGAAACAGCCCATAACCTTCCGCATTCAGGTTGTGTATATTCAAGTTAACAAAAAAGCAATAGAATTTAAAACCAAGAGATAACTTCCAGTTGATGTCATTGTTTTTATGTTTAAGAGTTACTTGTTTACTTTTTTAGCCGATAGTTGTTATATTTAAATATAAGCACATTTTATTTTTTGGGGTTCTTTTACACTTTGCTGTAGGGTATGGACAAATGTCCATTATTGTTGACCTTAGGGCAACAAGAAATTTGTGGTTTAAACATTTTGAATGGCTGTCTCATAGACAAGCATACCACATCTCCTTTTGCTACATTCAGGTATAAAAATGTCTCTGTGAACAGGATGAACTGAGGTGCTTCGCAAGCCTAGAATGATACGACCGCTGCACGTTGACATGTGAAAGGTGAACAAATGAACCTTTGGGGAAGTGTGGACACAGTATTATGTAGGAAAACAATAATGTGCTGGACACAGTATGTATATGTTATCGGGATTTTGACAGCTAGATATCGTAAAATATCATCCCGTGAGCCAGAATATGAATCTTTGC
>JAULBM010013912.1:0-11582 GCA_032357055.1 Geukensia granosissima | reverse complement strand
CCCCCCCCCCCCCCCCCCCCCCCCCCCCCCCCCCCCCCCCCCCGCATCTGTTCAGGCAGAACACCAGAGTCTAGTATATTTTTTGATATTCTGAATATTTAAAAATATTTTAATTCTAACATATAGCTTTTATTATTAAATGCTACATTCGCTTGAGTTCAGAATGTAATTTTGAAAATTTCTTCTTCCAGCAAGGGAGGTAACACTGAACAAACTGCAAAAAACCAATTGTTTTCATAGGCGATTTTTACTTGTTTGCTATCTTCCCATACAAGTTCGGAATTGAAATTTCTCTTGTATGTAGACAAAATACTTACAAAAAATTATATTGAAATTTCCAGACTGTACTTGCGTGGTAAGGGTAAAACTTTTCATGTAGAAATGGAAAAAATACCGTTTTTGTAGATTTCCCGTGACTTTCCTTGATTTGCATGGTCATATTTAAACTAATTATTGTTGTTGACTAGAAAAATTTATTGGAACTAAGAATTCAAATGTCAGGAGTTATTATAAGCTGGATTTCCATATTTAAGGGTGCAAAATTTTTTTTGCACAGGTGCTTCAAAAAGTAAAGCAGTTCCTGTGACACTAGTAGTAACTTTTTGCCCTTTAACATGCCAGTCTGTTTATCGGACTAAAGTGATAATCCAGGGCTGATAAAGTTCAAGGGTCCATGATAAACAGTCCGCTATGGACTTTAATATTTATGGAAAACAGTTTTTTGATAAAGTTTATTTAGGTACAATCATGAAAAAGTAATATATCAAAGGCTGCCTTAATTTACTGATTTCCACTGGCCAGTTTCCAATTAAAAATTTGTACCATTCCAACCTTTCAAAACATCAATCATTAATTAATTTAAATCCTTATTTTTAAATAAATTGATTGGATAATATAAATTCATAAATATATAATTACACGTGCTCTGTTACTATGTTAAGTATAAATATACGAGAACCGATATTTAAGGCAATTGAATTAAGGCAATAAAGAATTTCGGAAATTTGCTAAAAAAATTATCCAAATGAGCTTACTTTAAATAAGTCAAACACCGGTAATGTATATTATCCTTTTACAAATTTTAATTTAACAATTGAACAGGGTCTTCCTACTATGAAAATTTATAATGAAAGGGATATTTCCATTTTCCGGTAGAACACTTTACCTTTCTCGACATAGATTTAATTTTGCCCTATCTTATGGAGTATGAATAAGAATAGATAAGGAATAAAATGTCAGAGAAACTGCACTCAACCTACGAGAAAATCAGACGGAATATACAAATCTAGAGGTCTCCACAAGATCAACAACAAAGGGTGAAACCACTCCTTGTGAAAAGCTCTCACTACAATTAAAGAATCGCGTTTGCCTAAAATAGTAATTCTCTTACCTGAATATTATCAAAAATGTACACATAATAAAACAATAAAAACAATGACAAACCTATGACCACAATTCCTGACTTGGAACAGGCACATGAGACATATAGTGGAATTAAACTAGTTAAGTGGGTATCCAACCCTCCCCCAACGAGTGGTCAAAACTAGTGACCGGCGAACTATAAAAATAAAACAGAAAGTCACCCAATCTGACTAGATATTACCTCAATTAATTAATATACTTAAGAAAAATAAAGGCAAACACAGTATGTCTGACGATTATGTTGTCAATAAACTTGAAGAGATACAAGATGAATGTAATGCCAAATGTATTTAAATTTTTGTAAGGATGCGATCAGTTTTATAATATCTGAGTCTCAATGTCTTGACTACATCGTCAAACTTGTGCCCCTTGTGGTACATTAAACATTCTATTCCATTATGTCGTTTTCACAAAAGTGTCTATGGCTTTAACATTTGTAACATTCATCTTACTGGAAAACTTTTTTAGCAAGGGTAAGGCAAAGGCTAGTTATGACTTTCACGAAAGTTTATAACCGTTTCAAGGATTTGGGGTAAAAAAATGGTTGTAAATGTGGTGTATTTTTACTTTGTGTATTCTAAGATTATATTACATATAAAGCATATTATTTGAAAAATGATCCGTTGAAATTCATAGATTCTTAAAATAAACTTATTCACAAAGGATGCAAATTTGACGTCGTTGTCAGAACATTGAAACATGTTTGAATTGATACAAATATTGCAACTCTTATTACTTACTACACAAAAATTTATATATTGGCATTGATACCGACTCTTGTTTTTCCTCAGATTATTGACAATGCAGTACTTTGAACTAACTGTGATTTATGACATCCCGTGTTAATAAAATTGAAGTTTTGTCATCGGGAATAGCATATTAAGCATGCTTTCAAACACTGCGTCCAAACTTTAGAGAGATGTCTTCATTTTGCATGCTTTTTGAAAAGTACTCTTATTGTTGTGTAGGTACCCTCTATCTTGATTGAGTGAACTCTTGAATGATTTTTAAAGTATGTCTTTTACAGCTTTTGTTTGCTTTTATTTTACCTTTGGCCTCAAAGTTGGGGAGGGTTTAATACCAGCAAAACACGATTAACACTACCACATGTATCATGGTTCCGTCCCAAAGAAGGAGTCGAAGTCATTAGTTAAACTTTGTCTTTTACATTGTTTTTGTATTTATATGTATAATACAGAGTCAATATTTGCCCATTTTTTTTTATTTGGGTTTTATTTGTTTGTCATTTAGAGTTCTTCACAAGGAGTGTAGGGTACACGGTTGATGATGGCCTTGTGACAACATTAAGTTTAAAAATTTCCCCCATTTATAACGGATATGAAGTATGGTCTCCATGACATTCACTCTATATCTTTATTTTTTATATTGAGATACAGTCAATACTATCCGTTTATTTAAGACGTAATTATTTTTTGATAGATTGCGTAATTGTTTTAAGGAAATTTCATTCACAGAAGATACATCTCTTCAATCTCAGTTATCTACTTAATTTCCTAAAATAATAGTTTCCACATACCAATCTCGCAAGTCCTGTAAGTCAAAGGCAGTAGAAGAGAACAGGAATCAATGAGTAGATAAAAAAACCTAAAAAATTGTGATAAAATAGATTTTTTAATGTTTGAATAACACAAGATTTAAGCAGTCAGAATTATTACCATATATGGAAAGAGGTCATGAAAGGTTAAACAGCTCTAAAACTCTTAATATTTGTCCGTGGAAAATTCCGAAAATGGAAATTAAAATATTGAAGAATCCAAAAGTCTCATCCATGCTTTTAATTTTTCCTGGAGCCAAATTAATTTTCTCACCGTAAACCATAGAATTCAAATAATTTTCAAAATGCGTTCAATTCTGTAAAAAATGTTCAATAAAACTTAACTGATGCTGCGTGTAAAATGGACATTTTAATTCTTGATCCCAATTGGTAAAGTACCAAATGGTCAATAAATACTTCGGATTTCTTGGATTTAACAGTCGAACTAAACGACCCACTCAACAGACCTTTAGCATTTCAATGGGAACAAATTGTGCACTCGCTGGTCTTTTATACTCGTATTAAGCAGAATTCATCTATGGACTCCGAGAAATAACAAAAATTAATTAGCCAGGTCGTTTAATTTTACCCTTCGCTTTATTAATGATGTTGTGTCATTTCAATAAGCATCTTGACTAAATATACCCCAGCGAACTGAATGATTTCAACTTTCCTACTTTAAACTTTCTATATTTATGTATTCCTGCTTCATCTGCCTTCGTCTGATTTGAAACTCTCGTGCCTGTTTTTTGTAGTTGTGTATATGACTACAACAAGGATATATTCAGTCAAGGTTCAAATCGTTCCTCCTTATATTTTATTGTCGTCATCATGAATTGGTCGATCAGTGCATTTCAACAATTTGTGGACCTTTTACTGGCATCTCAAAAATTAATTTTAACTTGTCTCGGATTGACTTCAACCTGGATTCAAAGGGATTTCACGACTTGTACGCGCACGGGACAGAGGGGGTGTTTACCCTTCCGGAGGAAATGAGCCTACTTCTGTTTTAAGAGTTCGTGGACACCCAGCCTTGTAATTTTTGTTTCCGTTTTCCTTTTGTTTGTATAGAGTTTGTCTTGTGTTTTTGGATCACACACTTTGGATCTCTCGCTTTGGTATTCTACGCTAGAATCTCATGATTTTCTGCTTTGAAGGAGGCAAATTGGGTGAGTTATGTGACCAATTTTTGGTTCTAAAAACATAAAGCGCATTCGAGACCAACCACAATTTTTGTATATTTTTGTAGATAAAATTCCTTTTTTAAATTTTTGTCCCGGAAACTTAGAGCGCACGTGAGACAAACGTTTATTCTTTAATATTGTGTATTTTGACTTTGTACAGAAAATTTATAAAAAAAAATGTGCGCTTATGTTTTTCAGAACCAAAATTGTCACAAAAACCATATTTTGCTTCGATTAAAGCAATTCTTGAAAAATCATAGAATTTTAAAAAGTTGGTTTGGGCCACAAATTACTCAAATGACTTTTTCTGAAAGAGTAATTCTACGATTTAAGCCATATTTGACTACGTTTTTAAACACTTTGAAATTTTGAGACCAAAATCTGGCCTTATATAGTCCTTTATGCGTATGATTTAGATTGTTGCTTAAAAGTTATTTATTGTCAAAGCATTTTAAAGCTTGTGTATGTTAGAATTAATGGAGGATTTTGCCGGATGTGTTGCCTTTTTAATTCATCCACGCCGTAGAAAGTTATGTTGTGTTTTCTGCATTAGTGTTGTCCCGTATTTTAATTAATGACATGTCTCCGGGTATATACATACATTGTACATGAAATATCATTCCAAAGAAAATACTGTTCCTAATTTATTTTGTTAACGTTATCAAATGATGCTTGTACATTATTGCTGTTTAAAGTATATTACATTTTTTTCTGTTGCTGCTTGTTAAAAGTCGGATATCTTTATCGAACGCTTCCGAAGTGGATTTGTAGATTAAGAAGTATTGATTATAATAATTAGTAGCTGTCCTAAAACCTTAATTTTTCTGCCGATGTTAGTCCTGATATATAATTTTCTCTGACTAAAGAATTCTGTTGATTTTGATCTTCTCGTGACGCAAGTTTTGGATTATTTTGAACCACAAACTTATTGTCTTGAGTAAGCTGCTCCGTTTTGTACTAAAAGGATTACATGTGATAAAGCCTGAATTTGGCCCTTAATTTGAATGTTTGATTGGATTATACAAACTTTGTTCATTTGAATTCTTATTGTCACCATAGTGAAAGTTCAGTATTGGTTAAAACATAACAGGTCTGGATAATAAATGCTTGATTTTTGCCATTTTCTCATAATTAATGTAATGAGACAAAATTTGCCTTTTTTAAACACTTTATTGGTATGGAATATTGACAAACCTTTTAAATTTGAATATTTTGTGTGTTTTATTTTTCATTGTGATAAGTCCCAAATGCGCTCTATGTTTTCTGAATCAAAAACTCTCAAAGATAACCTTAATTTTGCCTCGTCCTGTTCAAATATTTTTATAAATGACAAAAAAACGTAAACTGTATTGCATACCGGAAAGATGTTCCTCTTTGAGATGAGTATCTAATGCGGATATTTGCGATATCAATTGTTTTAGTTATGCTAACAATGAATGTAGCTCTTCGTAAAAGATCAGAAGCTATAAAGTTATTGGAAAAAAATTATTTCTTAATCATTTGTAGTAATGCTCTTCCTTTAAAATACAAAATTACCAATGTTATATGTACATTTAAAGAATTTACCTCTCATCAGTAGCATTCGAACTGAAACAAAGGAAGTCAACGATTCAAATATAGCAAACAAAGCACTCAAATCCAAACAAATCGAAATGGGAAGCCATATCCGACGGCAGGGACAACTACTAAGTGCATTACTTTTCAAGGCCTTTCCGTATTTTCAGTGTTTGAGAATTTTAGCAAATGCAGCAAATTTCTGTAAAACATTGATAACTTTCATGTCAGACAAGTCTGACAACTGGACTGGCTGAATACCCTCGGGGACCAATGTTATTAGTAATAGCTATCGAACTTTATAACAGCAATGTAGTACCAGTGTTTATTTAAAAATTAGTTAAACTTGTTTATTACTCTAAAAAAAACTTTTTTAATTCCTTACAATAATATCAGAAACATCTATTGTATATATTCTTGTCTCCAAACATTACGTAAACATTGACAGAATTAATACCGAAGGGTAATACGGTGAATTAGTCATGATCAAACTGCGATTTTGTCGTCTAAATTTGAAATCCGTGTCATTATTTTATTGATGTCCATATGTTAGCACATACTTTTCTTTCTTTCATGTATTTATTTAAATCTATAGTTTCTAACTTTTTATTAAATGAATCGTTAATGCATAAGGCTCGTAATGCATAAAAGTTGATATTGAAGTCCTCTGTGACTTCAAGCTGTGTATTGTTAATTAATCTTTTCAAAGATTTCCAATAGTACTCCATATTAATGACACTGAATGAATTAAATATTTTCCGGGTTAACGCGTATCAATATGTCATATTAATATACTGAGATGAACAAGTTGTGACTGTTGAAAGTAGGGCATTTTCAATAAACTCTGGATTCTTTCTATAGCATATAAACTTCAGTGTCTTAAGTCATCTTGAGACAAATATGTTTCTTAAGACCAAATCATGTCTTCAATTCGTGTCTGTTTGAAGACACTTTGGTTCATTACTATGCAATATTCTTCAATAAATTTGAAATTCAGCAAATGATAGTTCAGGGATGTTGCCTTCGTCCGTCCGTCTGTGTACTGTCACCTTCTACAATATACATTTTAAATTTTGATTTAACTTTGGGGTTAATGTCAGAGAGACTGCACTCTAATTACGAGGAAAACAGAGGGAATTACAAATCAAGGTCTCCAAAAGGCCTTCAACACTGATGGAATACCACCCCTTGCGAAAAGCTCTAAATCGCCCCAAATAAAAAACCGTGTATACGTAAAATATTACTGTTTTTTTAAACACGTACATTTAACAAAAAACAAAGTTTAGTTTAGTGTGTACCCAACCCTCTCTAAACGAGTAGTCAAGGCAAAAATCAAAGAAAACAAATGCATTATTCGACGAACTATGAAATCTAACAGAAAGTCTCCAAATCAGACTAGAGAGTACCTAAATAACAATAAATATACTACTGGTGGCATTCTACAGGGTTCTTTTTAAACCAACTAAGAGAGTTATCTCCCTTTTACATTGTAAATCTTATAAAGACCCCCTTATAATATATAAACACAAATAGCCTCTGTGAATAATAAAAAAATAGCTTATGAATATAAAAACACAAATAGCTTCTGTTAGAACTCGCGAAGATACATCTGTAGCAAAATTTGGTTGAGATTAAAAATTGATTACATCTTTAACTTTTATTGAAGTGAGATGTAACAAAAATACATTTTCTGAAAGAATGCTCTGATGATAAGACAGCAAGCCGCCAAACACAAGATGACATCAAACAAATTATGTCTGACGCTTTAATACTATGTTGTCTATAAAAGTTAAGAAAAACAAGGTGGTTGCAATGCCATATTGATCATATTTGTATTAGGAAGCGGTAAGTTCCGTCAAAAACCAGTTTTAATATCTGGACTACAAAGTCGAACTTGTACCCTTTGTGGATAAGTTTGTAAAACGGTGTTTAGTAAGCGATATGCGATCGCGTTATTCAGTATATAGGAAAACAGTTGAATGAATAATTATTTTAGTCTTGTATTATTAATGAAAATAAAGGCAAAGTCTATGAAAATTCCAATTATTTTGTTGTGATATTAGATTTTTTAAATAATATGATGGCATTTCATTGTTGCTTTTATTTACCGGCATAGCGGGAGATAAATGACCTACCAAAGGATCACTTTTCAATTTAGTTCCTTATATGTAATGTTCAAGAATGTAGGATGTGATATCCCTTGCCGTATCAAAATTCAAACATTTGCAGCCGCATATATGTATTAAATATATGTATTAAATCTTTGAAATTGTCATAAAATTTTGTATAATCTTACGAAGCTTCTCATATCTGTATACCTATTCCAATTTTAAAGGTTTAGCAGAATGATGTAGGATGCGATCATTTAATTCAGTGGAAACACGGGCAAACCGAACTAGATGTGAAATGTAAATCATATACGAAGGAGCCAGAGCCACATTAACAGAAAGTTAACTGTAGGAAAAGTAGAATCGCCTTTTTTTTATAAATTTAGTGCATAAAAAACTTATTCACTTTTTTAAAATCCAAACATATAAAAAGAGAGAATGTGCAATACTGGTATTATATTTATTTAAGGTAAGCTCTGGATGAAAAACTTCTTTTGAAAATTTTTGAAACTTTTTATTTCAAGCTGAAACATCATCAAAATATCTAAAAGCATTATTAAACTTGCCCACTTAATCCTGTTTTGGAGGGTCTTTTTGAATTTTTGCCTTAAATTGTGATTTTTCTTTTTCGATATAGTAAACAGAATACTAAGAAAACACATGAAATCCTAACTTTGACCAACTCGCCGAAGCGCAAGTAAAAATTTCTAAAAATTACACACTCTTTTCTGAAAAACTTGTCGTTTCATTTATAATTTTACTTGGAGATATTGATTAAATGAAGATACAGTCCCCCAGAAGACAAGATAAACCAATGAATGTTTCGAGTTGGGAATCAAAATTTGTTAAATTGTAGCTTGTTTTGTTGAAAATTAAATGTTAGTCAGCTTATTTGATACCTTGCCAACTGATCGCAGAAGTTCGGCATTTAATAAACATATGAAAACCAATATTCTGTACACAGAAATTTTTCATATTGCGTAGGCTTTCCGTCATTATCGATGTTTGACATATTTGTACTGTAGTGGTTCAAACAGTTTTGAAAAAAAAACTATAAAAATCTTTTTTAAATATAATGTTTCAAGGGTAAAGGCCGGCTAGGGGAATGCTTACATTTCTGGACTAACCAAAACCTTTCATTTTCAATTTTACATATTCATTTCACACATTTCGTTTTCTATTTCAATTAAGAATCCATTTTTTTACCAGCCCAGTTGTCCCGAAATTTGTAACAGTGCACTTCCCTGCCATTTTATTTTGTCCCTTTTACGTTAGTTTTAATTATACTGCTAACATAGGGGATTTACCTTGTAATGAATGTAACGAATTTTAAGAAGGACGTATATCTCTCATATATCGTATACACACACATTTTTGGCATTGGGATTTTGGGTTCACATGTGTTAAAATACACCTCCATTTGGGACAAAGTGCCGAGAACCACGTTATATTATGTTGCTAAAATTTAACTTTGGCAGAAGTTTTATGAAAACTATATAATAACAATTTCCTGATCTATTTTTATTATTAGGTATGTCATTTATCTCCTGTTATACCGGTAGTAATGGCTGCCAAGATAAAACCAACAACGAAATGTCATGATATTATTTAAAAAATCTTACATTACAACAAAATATTTGTCATAGACATTGCGCTTTATTGTCATAAATAATGCAAGACTAAAATGATTATTCACTTAACTGTTTTCCTATTTACTAAAGAATGCGATCACATATTGCATGTAAAAAGACTATTACTATTTAATATGATCTCAACTATTATGCAATTTAGCGCTATATTATGTCATTTAGACGGAAGTTAAACATAACTTGACGTTCTACCAGTGCACTGCAACTTTATCGACGCAGCATTAATGTAAGACATGAAATATGTGATCTACGGTCAACACTTCAAATTGTTTACATACACGTTACAGCAGTATAAAGATAATAGTTGTAGGCGATTTAATATGTCTGCTCTGAAACGAAATAACTAAAACTATTAAAGGGAAAATATATTCCCTTCAAAGAAAAAACTATTTTTCCGAATATCCTTTTCTTACATTTAGATTATCAAATAGAACAGTATGTACCAGTAAAGTAATTTGTATCAGTATTCATTGGTAAATCATCACTCCAAAAAATTTTCGTTCGCCATCGTGATGTGAATGATCAGTAAGAAGTTAATTAAATATGTGAATGTCCACTTACTAAACTGTTTTGATGGGCTTGTCTGTCGAAATTCGACAGATCAAAAGTGCATAGTCCAAAGAGACAAGACAAATTAAAATAAAGATAAAACGAAAACAAAAGGAACAAAGGCTTGGAATCCAAGAACTCCTTTACAACACAGGAGTGAGATCAGGTGCTCATAAAGGGTAAGCATCCCTTATTTTGAAAGTAACACTTCCTAAAAACTCAATCCGAGAAGAGGTCAACTTATTTTTTTATTACCTGTATCAGGTCCATAACTAGTTGAAATACACTGATACCGTATGGATCAAACAATGCGTGATGGCGACAATAAAATTTTAGGAGGGACGACTTCAACCCTGATTGGATATATCCTTGTAGTAATTTATGCGACAACAGCAATGCTCTCTGCAGAAAATCCTGGTACTTGGAACAGGCACACGAGTATCAAATCAACTGCGAAACATAAACCCCGTAGGCAGGGGAAGCAGGAATATTCCCACATAATATGGGAAGTTTAAAATGAGGAAGTTGATGTCATAAATCTTAGAAATAAGTTTTCCCTCAATTTCGAGGAATAGATATAGGTATGAAGCAGATTTGTTTGAGTCTTTAGTCTCCTGAGTTTCTAGTTCGCTGGGAAATATTTGGTCGAGATGTTCACTAAACGTAGGATTATTCAATGACAGAACTTAAGGGTTGACTGTCTTATCAGACGGAATAATACGTTGTGGAATGGCTTGCCAGTCAACTGTCAAAATTACACTGAACGTTTTGCCTGGTTTATCAGACAGAAAGTGTC
This sequence comes from Geukensia granosissima, assembly GCA_032357055.1. Classification (NCBI taxonomy): domain Eukaryota; kingdom Metazoa; phylum Mollusca; class Bivalvia; order Mytilida; family Mytilidae; genus Geukensia; species Geukensia granosissima. The sequence goes on along the minus strand of JAULBM010013912.1, from coordinate 765 downwards.
CCATAAGAAGTAGACAGAACGTCTAGACTAGCTTGTTTGCCAGGCAGAATTAAAAAAAACATGAGCTTGATTAATAAACAGAATAAAAAATGTTGTTGACTGGCTTGTAAGTCAAAATTAAACTGAAGGAGTTGGCTGTTTTGTTGACCTGCTTCTTAAAAAGAGTCAGACAGAACAGTAAGACTATGTTTCGGAAAGAATCCGACGTGGGCCTGCAAGTCAGGCAGAAAATACGTCTTCAGGTTATAACCGTAAAAGCAATAGAAGTCCAAATGACAATGCACTTATATCAAACACAAAGAAATTGCTTAAAATGACTGACACATGAAATAAAGATAGGGAGGATTAATGGATATCTGCCACGTAAACGTTTAATACATATTATTAGCAAAGCAGAAATTCTCAGACCCCCTCCCCCCCTCCGGAGGGCGGCCGGGGTATAGAAATAGGTCGTTCGGTTTCTCCGCCTGCAGGTAGAACCCCTGCTAAAGGAGCGTCTGTTAGTTCGAGCAGGATGTATAACTACTCCTTCTCGAAGGTTGTGCCGGGGAAAGAATATCTCCGTCCTGAAGGCACTAGACCTCTAAAACGGGCGTCCCTGGTTGTGGGGGATGTATAAATTCATAATCCGTCAAGAGGGAGACGTTAAGGACGCCCCCTGTTTAGGAAATGCCACGTCTTAAGCACGTTAAAGACCCCTTGTAACAGCTCATTTTGAGTGGTCAGTAGGCTGCCAGTTACAAGGCTAAATTTTCTGCCCCTATC
>JAULBM010013911.1:0-21462 GCA_032357055.1 Geukensia granosissima | reverse complement strand
TAACTTGTTTCCGTCCTGAATATGCATGAAATATTTGCCACTGGACGTTAAACAACAATCAATCAATCAATCTTCTCTGAAACAACAAAGCCAACTGTTGAAAGTCGTTTGCAAAGATTTCTCGTTTAGTCCTGATCGGACTACAAACACGGCTGCCATGGGCAATTATTTGTAGCTTTAAAATGAGCCTTCATTGCTTTTTTGTCTATCATAACTTCCTTAATTACCTTCAGAATTTCTGCAAAAATAATTTCATTTTTATATATAGAGTTAAGATTTTCACTGTTTTAATTCAAATTTTTTATTAAGATCTTATATGACTTTCATTAGCATTTTGTGTCCAAAAACCTTTACATTTTCATCTTTTCTCTGGAACAGCTAGGCTAAACAGAACCAAACTTGACAGGAAGCATCTATGGGAGGTGCTTTATAAAGTTTCCTCGTTTCGTCCCTATTGGACTATTAACAGGCAATTCTTGTTTTTGATTGATTGATTTTAAAAATATATTCGCCTCTGAAACCACAAACTCAAATGACATCAAACTTTAAAAGAAGCATCTATGACAGGTCCTCCACAAAGCTTCCCCGTTTCTTCCGATTTTACCACGAAAATGGCTGCTTCGGACAATTCTTGTTTTTGATTAGTTGATTTTTTTTAAAAGTTTTCTCTGAAACAACTTGACCAAACAGAACAATATTCGAAAGGTAGCACTTATGGCGGGATTTTTATGAAGTTTTCTCATGTCGTTTTGATTTTTAAAAAATATAGAGTTATGAATGTTTCTTGAATCTGATATATTTAATGACTGTTGCTCAAGGTCTTGTGGCAAACATTTCATGCATATTCAAAACCAGAGCATTCAAATGAATGATGATAGATGAAACCTGCTTTATATAAGACCTACACAGAGCCGGAATTTTTTAAACATGCAACAGAAAGGCAGAAATGCCACTTAACCCAGACACATTATTCTTGCTCTTGGCCGAACACTCTTTGCACTTACTCCTAAAGGCTTGGTGGTAAACGTAGAAGCAGAAAATACCAATTTTAATATTTTGGTTTGACCAGCTGGGGATCGAACGAACAACCTTCCGCACTCGAGACGAGCACGCTAACCAATTACTTTACCTAGGCAGTCTTGATTCTGATATACTGATATATTAATATGTCTTTACATCGGAATCTTTTTGGCCAAATGAAACATTATTTTACATGAAGCATATAAGCAAGATCCTTTATTAAGTTTCCCTTTTTTTCTCAAAAGACAAAAGGCACGGCACTGCCTACACTGTTGATTCTTATTTCTTTTTGTTTGATACGAAAAAAATACCTGAAATCTCTTGACAAAATGAAATAATATTTGACTGGAAACATCTTGTGATCCTTAATAAAGATAACAATAATCATGGTCACTATTTGCCATATAATGTTTTTTTAAAGATTGGCCCAACGTCAGGTGAGCGCTACTGGCCCAAAATTATGCGCGTTTGGTATAATATTGTTAATAGCGTTTTCATGTTCATCAAAAATTTGATAATATCATATTTAATCTATGTAGTATGTTTTGTGCCTAATACAAATGTATTTGACGGTCTTTCTTGGTGTATCTGGTAAATCACCTTGAAAACTTAAGATACCAAGGCAAGTGCAATGTCCCGTGGGAAATTCTTTAAATCCCGAAGTGTAGCTCACGGTTTTTCTAGTTTTGATCTGTTAAGTGATTCAGGCTCAATTTACGCTCACTTGGCCAAATAAGTGACATTTGTTTGAAAACAAACATGACGGCCTTAAATAATTCTTTATTTTAATTAAGGAGGTTCGGGTGTCTTCCGCCATCTTGGATCGCAAACTTATGATATTGACTTTTTCTATAATTGCAAATAATATTTCTCGGAAAAACATATTGTTACGAAATTAATACTGTATACTCATGTTGTAATTCTTCATTTAATGGCATATTCGTTTTTTATGCATTCACAAAGGATAAAGATCTTTTTAATATTTTAAAAATTGACCGTTGTCAGGGGAGGTAACTCCAATGACTAAATTTATAAGGGATTGCATTACAGAATTATAGATTTATTAACGTAGCAAGAAAACGAGATCGGTGATCCTATTATTTCTTTTTATTTTCTGATAATATATGATAAAAGCTATCTTTTCCTGTTTTATTTTAGAATTCTATCGTTTTAAGTACTCTATATCGAGAAAAATGTAGTTTTTCCCTATATAATCAACAGAAAATGTAGGATTTTGCACTAGCCATTGCTTGAAAACGAGACCGGTGACATAAACATTTGACTGCAATTTTTCGAACAGCACAATATAGGTTATCTTTTGAAAAAGTTTTTAAAAATTCTATCGATTTTAATTTAGACCCCCGAACCTCCTTAATAAACTGAGAAGAATTATTTCTTTGAAACAATTGTCCTTGCACATCTACACTTATCATTCTTGTGGTAATTTATAATTATAATGATATTTATATAATAACGTTGTGCTAAGCGGAAATAGTAGCCGAGGTTGAAGAAATAGTGCACGACCCGAAGGGGAGTCAATGCTCAGCACAATGTTATTATTATTACTATACTGACTGTCAATAGTATTTACAACAGCTAATAGTACAAAACTGAACTTCAATAGTCACTGATTTATATAGAAATCCTCATATAAACAACTGACACTGTTTAGCAGATTGCATAGTATTATTTTTAACTTCAATATCATTGGGTTTTTTTTTGGTCAGCCAAGACATGCAAACGTGTGCATCGGTGCTAGACAAATTTTCCTAATATTTGTCACATATATTATAATCGGCACTATATAGTGTATTATCATGCAAACATTGATGATAAAGCAGTACAAATGCACATATATGCATGATTCAACCGACGGTAGTTACAAATCGTTTGTTTGCTTGGCGCTACGTTAGAATAACGTTTGTATTAAACGCATTGTTGATCAAGACTCAAGCCTATTTAGAACAAGCCCCTCTTCTCTCGTGTTTAACTTACGTTGATTGACAACCTCAGCGAGTAGAAAACACAACAGCTAGCATACTATGAAGGCATAGTGCGACCAACGCTATATAATTCATACGAAATCTATGCGAACAAAAAAAATCTGACTATACATGTTCATTCTTACAGGAAGTATAATAATTGATATTATCCTGAATGGATAAAAAATTCCTTAATATTTTTGGCAAAGTCCCAGTGAAGTGACACATGATAACCCTACAAAGCCTCTCTTTTAATTATGTGCTTCTTAGATTGTTTGAAATGTTATTAGAGCAAACAAACAGCCTGGGTACTTAATCAACTGAATCAAAGTTTAATTTAAACTTAAGATAAAAACTCTTTCGAAAATAAAAAAACTGATTTCAAAATAAAAAAAATCTACATTTAACAACACAGTCACTAACAGATAAAGGAGATCAAGTGTTGTAATTATTAGAAGCATTTGTGCTTATAATTAAGTGTCTGCAGTAACGATGACTGAATGCTGGGTATTTCATGAGGATGTAATGTTTGAGATATTGAACAAGTTGTACACTGTTTAGCATCATTTGATCAAGTTTTGGGCTCAAATGTTAATTTAAAAGACGTTAAACATCAACAAACATACAATGAAAGGCATTTAACATCTGTAAAGACGTAATAGGCAGCACTTTATTTTATCAAAATTAAATGTACAAATGTGTGTTTAATTTCTGAATGGTCTATCGTAGAAATATCGAAATCAGTTGAACTAACCGACCTTGTGTGTGTAGCTTAATTGGCCGATACAATTGATATGCCACAAATTTTATTTTCCAAAGCCTTTTCGGCTTGCTTGCTTGCTTTATGCGTGTCTTGTTGTGGATGTTAGTCTAAAGGTAACCTGTATTTTTTAAAATGGACTTTTGGATATTTTACTCATAGAACATCATACCACTTAAGGGAATTCGAAGATACCAAAGGGACAGACAGAAATCGTTAAGTCGGAAGACAGACAAGACCATGACCAACAAAATGAAACGAAAGACTAATATAAAACACACAACACTACATAAAATATAACTGGAGTAACACGAACCCTACAAAACCAGGGTGAGTTCAATTATAGTATTTTTGTTATTCATTGGATATCCATTGTTATTTGTAATTTTTTACAGGGTAGAAATCTCATTTCTGTGACATCGAGGAAACATTTACTTCATTCCTCGGATGTGCATGAATAATGAATGAGCCGAATTCGAAGCCTCGTTGTTAATTGTGTAATTCTACCATAATGAAAGACGTATCTTTGAACTAAACAGTTAACTCGCCTTTTTGATAAAATATTCCTTCATTTCCTTTAGATAAGCACACGCTTTCAATTGAAGACTCTGTTTAATCTAGGCTACGGCTTTTTGGCTTTTGTTTTGGGGAAAGAGTGTTGATGGGATCTGTGTCTCGGCAAGATAATGTTTTCTAGCCTTTAGCTATTCACTCATCTAAGTTATGAACCAGTCGGTTGGGTCTTGTTGAGGTTCGACATTGACTATGACAGGTGCTCGATATGCTCATTCCTCCTATTAGACAAGAGAGATGCGAGTTTAATATCATAGCCCTTAAAGGAGCAGTTTTAGAAAAGCTTTAAACTTAGGAACCCCCCAAACAAACTACAAGTTAGAAAAGAAACAAACGTCTCATACTACATGTACTATCAATTATCACTAATTTCAGCCGTCAGCGACAAACATTTCCATTTTGTCGTCGTCATTTAACGCAACTATAAATATATGGAGTTGCTTCCTATTATACATCGCTTAAACTTTCCGAATAGAATTTATTTTTTTAGTTAAAATATCGAAAAGCTCATAATGAACAAGAAAGGAATTAAAATTAAATTCCCATTAATATCTATTTTCTTTGATATAGTCCTTTTAAAGCCTGTATATATTTATCTGCGAGAAGTTTTATTTAGCTCAGATGCAACCAAAAATAAGCTGAAGCAGAAATGCTGTTAACATCTTTTTTTATTTCCTTTGCTCATCTATCTATAATTTCTACACCAATCACTCTTTCTTTGACCAGTTTATTCATATCTAAAGAAAAATGTTATACTGTAAGAATGGTCTAATACATGCAGACTTCTTTTTCGTATGTTTGGGAAAAATTAAGAACTAAAGGAAGGTAATCTCTAAAGTAGCGTATATCTAACATTTGAATGTAAGATAGGAAACAGTTTTCCTACGCAACTACATTTTTGTACTTCCTTGTAACTGGTATTTTTATTTGACATTTGAAGCTTGTTACTTTTATTTGTAGGAATTTGCAGCAGCAAACGAGTCAAAATCCCAGAACAAAAAAATCAACATTTTTAAGGTTGCTCAAATTTCGTGAACAGAACGACTGTCTTATAACTTTTTTAATTCAAAACCATATCCTGCCTTACTTATTAAATAATTCAATCAAATATACGGTATAAGTGAATAATCCAAATGAAGAAACATACGTGTCCGCAAGTATAATATTTACGATATGTTTTTGTAAAATTAGTGCATTAGGTTACAACCATTTACACACAGCTTAAGCTTTCATTTTGAATTGCAAAGAAGAATATGATTGATTAATGAATGTTGCGATACGACCAGAGGCAAATATTTGATGGAAAGTCAGGACAAGGACACATTAATGAACGATGATGAATTAATCCTGCACTGTACTAGACCGACACGCTGAGTAGGATTTTTAACGTGCCAGTTCATGAGATCCACAGTACGTAGGAAAAAGACCACTTTACCGAAACACGTTATTCTTACACAAACCGACTTGTATTGCTCTTACTCCTAAGTGTGTGCTTAGCGAAAAATAGCGAATACCAGTTTAATTATTTGTTTGTCCCGGCCGGAGATGGAACGCATTCAAGGCGAGGACGCTTACCATTACATCACCGAGGCGGTCAGGAAGATTAAATGAAGAGCAAATACCAACTACTAGTGGTTGTTTTTCAGGGATAATATAAAAGAAGGAAATGTGGCATGATTGTCCATGAGACAGTCATCCACCAAATGAAAGTAGACTTCTTTTCATCGTTTTTCTGCCTTTAATTGGCTTTGCGGTACGACACAGGACTTACAAAATATAAATTGTAACTCAAACTCGGGTTCTTACAAAATGTAATTTGAACTAAAACTCGGGTTTCCGCGAATTATTTATAAATGGTTTAAAAAGTGACAAGTCTTTATTTAACAATTAAGAAATTCAGATAACATAAATGCTATTGACTCATTTATTTGATGATAATTCCTTTTTTCTCCGCGTATGACGCTGATGTGAATTTGTTAACGTGTGATGATTCTTTAAACAGATTTCTAAGTTAGTCCGGAATTACAAAGTATTGGTGGCACGAAGATACATAATGCGTGGATACAGATATTTTAGGTTTATTAAGTAAAGTTTTTGGTTTTTTAAACTGATATCAAAGTCCACGTAATATCTTTATGCCTCATCGAGGGCGGTTAGAAAGGGGTTTTAGGATAATATGATTTTTGCTTTTCACTTTCTGTGTATTTTTGCTAAAGTTCCGTGTTAATTTTGGTATGGTTCTGTTTATATTAGAAATTCTGTATACATTTTGCCTGGTTCTGTGTATATTTGGTATGGTTGATTAAATATTCGACTTTCAGTATAGCTGCCTTATTCTTTTGGACCTGCTAAAGATACAGTGGGTTCAACGGATTTTGCATAACCTGATTACATTTGTTGTGTTTTGGTTGCACTGGCATATATATATTCCATGAGTATCTAATTATATTAGTAAAAGGTAAACGGGATGGACGGCTATCCACTTGCACGTTATTCCCAGTTTTCCAATGTTTGGTCCCTGACGTACCTGATGAAGATTTATCCAGAAAAGCGCTTCGTTCGCAGTATTTACAATCGTTGTTTATCTATTTTGCCAATAATCTTTCTAACAAAAGAGAGAAATGAAGAAGAACTTGTTTCCCTATGGAAATTTATTGAACGGAAGTCAACATCTTGAAACGTACGCATCTTCATATGGATTACGTTTTTCTGGCATATACGTGTATTCCATATTCTTTCTTTCAAATTTTATGGATGACGTGACTACAAATTCTGTGAGATGTTAATGATAACAAATGGTTTCACAATAATGTATGTAAATAATTTTTGAGACGGCTATCTTTTGTTTTTCGCAAACAAACATGGTTCAAATGTCTGTTGTACGGCTTTCCTATTTTTTTGTCAAGAGGCTGTCATGTACGGATGAAGTTCTAGGTCAAAATGCATTCAGTAACAATTATAAAATATAACTTTTATGCAGATGAATTATGAGTACATAAACTGTCATTTAACGTTAAGATCTTTGGTAAATGGTATAACTTCCGCGCTTCCGATATAAATGTTCAACACGCCTCCTCATTCCCCTGACCAAACGCCGAAGCCTATACTGTGGAAACCCTGCAATTCGGCGATAAGAGCGACGCCGTAGGTTCCAGTGACGATGGAGTCTAGACATCTGAAGGCGTGCCTGGCGGTGTCTACGAGTTAATTCTGGACGTTTCACTGGTCTACGAGCACGCAAACGAAAACTATGCACCCTGCGAACAACAGTTCTTAAAATTATGCGACCACCAGTCCGCCACTTACCTCTCAATTACACTGCCCTTGAAAATGGCTGTATAATCTGGCTTTACGATTAAGGTAACGGTCATCTCTAGGGGTTGTTTTACGGGGTCGACCGGATCTTGGGCGGTCTTCGACGGTCCCTGTGTATCTATGACGTGCTATAAGTCTGCTAATCACAGAATTGTTCACTCCAAAATTGGCTGCTATTCGGCAATTACTTTGGCCGGCGCTGTTCATGCCAACGGCGATACTCATTTTTCGCCTTACCATTTAAAAAAGATTTTTGAAATATCCATTAAAGGAAAGATGTACGTGTAATCAGTCAAAAGAATTTAGTGTTAATTTGAAAGCATGATTTGGGCGAAACAGGTTTTTGAAACCTGATTTAAATGTTCAATGATTTATCGATTGACACCTTACCTGTATTTTTCACAAAGGTAATGATGGTCAATTTCATGTACATGTATTTCATGTTTACTAAATTGCCTTATTAGAAAATTATATTGGAAAAATACTTTGGTGATGCTTAACTTTTGGCGGATTGTATATGTTCCGGTGCCGGTTGAATGATTTCTGGAGCTAGACGTTTAAATTTAGATTTTTTCTTTGATTTCTGAGATTTTGATTCTTCAACCGAGTGCGGTAAGTAATAAAATAATTAGGTTGGTTCTCCTGTCCGAACCAGTGGTCTTGCAATTTGTAGTTGATTCGAACCTTCTTTTACAATATGCATTAACGTCATGCATTTATAGGAGATATGGCATTATTGTCCATCAGTCCATCAGACAAATTATCCACCAAATAACAGTCGAAATTAAACTTCTACAGATCCCATTACGGTCTTCAATAATGAACCGGAGTCCATACCATAGCGGAAGCTTTAAGAGGACCTCAAATGACAAAATGTGAAAATATTAAAAAACCATGACAACAGACCTAATCTATTTTAAAAATAGTGAACTAATAGCAATAATTGACTGTTTAAACAACGACAACCATTGGCCAACAGGTTCCTGACTTAGGATAGGCATATTAGGTATGTGACGGGGTTAAATCAGTTTGTTAGCGCTCAACCCTCTCATTTACCTAGGACAGTGGCGTGACAAAACAACAACAAAAACACACGATAAAAATCACTTGAAATGGATTTAACACGAGATCGATACTGAAAACCAACCACAAATACAATAAAAAGTGATACATGAAACAGCATACGTATCGACCTTGAAAAAGTACTCGCAGTTGCTGCTTGCTTAATAAAAAACCCAAAAGTAACCGATCAAGAAACCAACTTTTCCTAAACGACAGTTTCAATGAAAAGACGCCTGATTGGATTAAGTGTTTAGAAGTCGAAGAAAATGTGGGACTCTGCAAATGCCAATTTAAAAATATCAAGATACAGGAAGTCGAAAATGTTGAAACAAATATAACCTGTTAGGTCAGTATTAAGCTCTAATTAGCAAGTAACTCAATTTAGTGTCGTAAATGAATCATTGAAAGATTCAATAATAATGCTGTGACAACATCCTTTCAGGATATGTTAACTCGGATTAGAGTTTAAGGATTACACGACGGGTGCGCGCTAGACATGGGATGCTTTCCCTTCTGGAGCATTCGATCCCACTCCTGTTTTGTAAAGGAGTTCGTGGATTTCGAGCCTTTGTTCCTTTTGTTTTCGTTTTATCTTTTAGTTTGTTTCATATTTGTCTTGTCTCTCAAAACTATGCACTTCGATCTGATCTCTCAAATGTTTAATCTACACTGGATTTATTTAGATGAAATTTAAGACCAAGTGGATTTGTAAAATTTACGAGCCTATTTACTGCGTTTCCGTAAAAAAATAATATGTGATGTCCCGTTTTTCATCAGAAGATTGCAAGTACATCCAAATTTTGTTCCAGTTCTTTATATTATTTAGTAATTGTTTTAATTAATTTGTGGTGACGTACTCCTTGACTTAATAATTTGTCAGTTATACAAAAAGTCACTGTAAACATGGGTAGAACGAACAACCTGAGAAAAATATTCACCATCTGAAGGAGCCAAATTAAAACTTGGGGAATGAGAAATCGTCTCTTTTGGCGTGAATTTTGGTATAATTTCACCGTACGAAATATACACATCTAAATCATCAACTGCAGAGTTAACTTGCTTTTATGTTCCGGGTGAATGATTTCGAAGTTTGACATGTTGTAACGTCTAATATAGGCATTAAGCGGAAACAAATTGTTTATGTCAATTGTACAACGTTTCAATTTATTTTTTCGTTTCACAAAAACGCATTATATACATATATCGTGCACTGTTTTTGAATATAGTGAGACCTGATTTTTTGAAATATTAAAGAAAATGTTGTTGAAATATATATCGAGCTATTTAGAACTACGATATATACATGTATGTACTCAAAGAATTTCATTAAAGGATGGATATTTCAAGCTGTTGTTTTTTTTTCTTTGATTTCTCACATTTTTTTCATTACGATATCTTGTATGGTGGTTTCTGGAATTTTTGTCCAGATTTACCAATCTTACTAAAAATTCAATAATAAAAAAGAATAAGGTGTTGTTAATGTTTAACAAAATAAAAAATACATTCAACAATTAAATTCTAATCGAATATAATCACGAAACTTTTTAAGTACGAGTTTATCACAACACGTTTCAATAAGAGTGATCAATAAAACATTATACTGACCATTCACATGTAAAAAGTCATGGTTTGAGGTAGTAGTGCATAGGACGACGATAACATTCGTGTTGCCGTCGGCAAAACGTAGCTTTTATAGCGTCCCAAAAATGACTGTTTCTGTGGCCGATTATAAAAGCCGTAATACAGGAATTCAGAGATACAGGTACATATAACAATTGTGTAAATATCCACCTTAATTCTTGTTTTAATTCTGGGTCTGACTCTAATCCAAACACTACCAGTAATGGAATCCAACACACCGCTGAAATTATTGACAGTAAGAAAACAGTTACAAAAGCTTTTCCTTTTTGTCTGTATTTACGCTTCCTGGTGTGTTTATTTTGCACATTCTTCAATAGAGTATTAATCTTTTTTGCCTGAGATATTGCTGCTTTGAAAACTACTATATTAAGTATTATAATGGCAACAATTATAAATATGCCTATTATTTGTTCAGCTATACTGAAATCTATTGGGAACACATCGGCAACGCACAGCTGATGGCGATCCCAGTTGTTTTTGAAAAGAAAAGGAATGACAGTATAAATAAGACCTACTACATAAGCTAATAAACTCAAGCATATAATATGGCGACGCTTGATACGTGCATGAAATTCCGGGTGTATAATACATACATAACGTTCCAGAGTTGACCACAAGAGAACCAGAAGCGATGATAGTATTCCTCCGAAAATGAACACAAAAAGATTTAAACAAACTAGTTTCATATGTAGAACATCTCCTGGATTAAGTGTGTAGGTTGAATAAAATGAAACTCCAATTGTTATAATTAAATTAGTGAACGCTAAGTTTATTACCAACATGTCATGTTTTGTCCGCAGGCATTTGTACTTTGTAAAAATAATAATTATGATGAAATTCGCTAAGAATGATATTACTGTGGTTGTGGTCAATATAGACGCAATTACTGCTTCATACACTACCATCGTCGTCATGTTGGAGTTTTCTAATGACAAATTAGAATTGTTGCTGCAGCTTAGATAATCCATTTCTCATTCTAACGATTACGTATATCCATAATTGATTATACTATACTCGTTTTACTGTGATAATTGAAATTACAAAACAAGTAAAGTCCATCTGTAAATACACTTCCTTTCCACTATAAACTATTTCCGATTTTTTTCACAATGTATTGTTTCTCTTTAAGATAAAACACGTGTTTTATTATGTGCAATCCATCTTACGTTATAAAATAAATACGTCACAGCCCCACTTATTTTAAAGAATACAAATCCAGCTAAGAACACAGTTTACTAATCAAAATTTAAATTCGTTCAGAAATTGTTTGGTCATATTGTTCGTATTTCAACAGTGTTGTAGCTTTTATTATTTTCATTCAGACCTGTTATAATGACCGATCGTATGTAACAGTTGTTGACTGTCTCCTTGTAACTGACACCATTTATCAACTACAAACAAACAATGTTAATTAATTACTTTTTAACAATTATACTTTCATTTTGTATTTCTATGCCATAATAGTTCGCTTTCACTCGGTAATGCCTCTGATGATGGAATGTGCATTAAAATTATTGTATTTGTTACACATCCCAATAGATGATATACCGTCATTACGTTTTAATATCCGCGTTTACATGGAAACCTTCAATATAGTTATGTTCAAATGTAATAATTTTCTCCTAATCCTGCATTAATTCCAAAGGTTATTGCGAATTCAAAGGTACGCGTTTAGTTAACCGACTGCCTATGCTGAATTACATGTTTATATAAATTTGTGCACACCTTTTATTGTCAACGTCCTCAATTCTACTCCCATAAAAGTCATTTTCGTTGACGCGTGTCTATTATAATTTAATACAACACAATTAATTATGTTATTTGTTTTACCGTAACGGACCTTTTAGGTATAAGTCACATATATCGGTCACTCCTGGACATGTCAAGTACAAAAAATAATTTCTTCATATTTTTCCAACATGCTCGAATTAAATTTTTTCACGTGCAATGGCTGTTTTTCTTCCCTGATGTCCACTGTTGTGTCCGAGAAAAAATTTATATCATTTGTGTTGGCAATTACTACTCTTTCATGTGGTACTTAAATGCATACAATCACAAACAGCCATTTCTTTGATTTCTCAAGAGGAATGCGTATCTGTAAAAGCAACAGGCATCCATTTATTACGGTTAATTCTAGTTCTCACTGATCTGGTGTAATTCAAGTTAATCATTCAAATTCAGCAGATTCTATAGATATATGCATACTGCACGTGGTGATATAATTTGCACCAATTTGACTGATTATAATCTCAGAGGAAGTAAATGAAACCAGAAACAAGGCATCAAACAGGAGAAAAGTCCAAAACAAAAAAACCCCAAAAAACCCAGATGAAAATCTTGAAACTCATTAACTTAATAAATACCAACCTGTGCAAAAAGTAAAAAAAGTTAATGTCACTAGTTTTTATAAGATTTTCAAACAATTAGAGGACGACCTCTAAAGTATTCGGAGGGGGCCATGGATATTTTGTAGACCAATTTTGGAAGAATTTTAGGTGTAACATGGTAGTGACAAACTAATATCGTAAATGCCACTTCAAAGGCTTATATAAAATGTAACATGAATATTGTACCGTCTCTTGCACTTCATATACAGAGTTAATAAATGGGCTCAAATATTACCAAAATTCTATAAAATATCAACTAATTTTTTTATGTATAAAAAAAAACATAAAAATTGATTTCAAAATGGCCAATTTGTATGATTTTATTTATTTTGGGGTACTGTAATGTATGTTGGAAAGATACAGTTAACATCTTTCAAACATCGATAAGTCTTATATTTTTAGTCTGTAACAAGTTACTTGTTTCAATTAGTCTTACCACAAAATTATCGTAATATGGGCTGTCCTCCTGCACGTGATTCCATGTTTTCAAAATTTTGGTCCATGCAGATTGTATTTTATGAATTCAGAAAAGCGCTTCGTACGCAATGAAATTAAAATCAATCGTTGCATTTTTTTTACTTTGTCAACAATCTGTTTGATAAAAGAAAGATATGCAAGGTTCTATATTTTAAGAACTTGTTTCGTTCCCCACGGAAATCAACTAAACTAAAGGCAATAGTTTACGTGAAACTATGCATACGAGAGTGCACAATTCAGAAAAGATGTGAATTGTGTCTTTCTGGCATATAATCCATATTCTTTCTTTAATATAGTTTGAGAATTTTTCATGCTGCCTGTATCCATGTACATGTATCTACTTGTAAGTGAAAATTCTGTATTTAATCCAAATTATGTGAATTTTCTAATATATTAAAACATTCACAAAATGTAATTTGACGTTTATACACTTATGCTCCAAAATTGATATTCAAAGTCAAATCATTACATTAAAAAACATCATCAGTTTGAGAAATTGTTACGTGCATGATTTATTTGGCGCATCATTTAAAGATCACACTTTCATTATCCCAATGTTAATTTAAATCCAAAAAAATAGACATCCGAGTCTTCTGCATATATCTTAATCAAATTGTAATTAACTTGATCATTTCGCATATTTAGTTTTATTTTATTTAAAAAATTGTATATGAATCAACGAAATTTATTTATTATTAAACAATTTTCTATAGCCTATCTGTAAAGATCAAAAAGGTTTTAAAATCAACGGGAATTTTCGTATTATTTGGGAATTCCATTGACATTATCGCCTATCTTTTCTAATTTTGGGTGTATTTGGATATTTAACAAAAATTCCCATTATGAAAACAATGCTATTCATGACCAGTATGGTGCATAAATGTATCTATTTTATGCATACGTTTTCAAAAATAATGTTCGCCGATTAAGTAGGTGTATAAATGTGCTTATTAATTCTAAATTATTTGTATTTATTTATGTTTTGATCGGAAATAAATTTTCTAGTAGACGCGATGGTTACTGATATTTCTTGAAATTTCAGGTTACCATTTTTTTCGCAAGTTTCCTCAAATGTATTTCGTTTCAATAAAACGTGATTTACAAAAATCTCCATTTTTTTTTACATCTTTGTGTTTTTTTGTAATGAGTACTACATTCACATGTCACATTTTACATGTTTTACCAAAAACTGTACGACATTCTTGAAATTTATGAGCCTTGTCATTCCATACCTTTCCGTTTTTTATTTTTTATAAATTGAAAGTATAATTTATAAAACCCTATACAAATATATGTTACTACTGATGCAACTGTGCGATATATTTTATCTTTTGATATATGGGACACGATAGTTGTCGAGTTGTAAGAATTGACAATTACCCGTCATCATCATGTAATCCATGAATTTCTGAACTTTGGCCTACATAACGGTTTTCCTTTGAAACAGTAGGAAAATCAATCACAAGCAAGTACACGATCATGTATTTATATAAGAGCTACTGGATTTATGACAGCTAACTATGTAAAAAAAACTTAAGAATTAAAAACATTTCAGATTTGATGGTACTCTTTCGTTTTTTGATGGGACTTGCCTTTAGCCCTCTCGTATAATATTTATATTCCATTTTAATAGATTCGACACTGCTGTCAAAACTGGATTCTATTGGCGCTTTATTGATAATTTGTTCAAAATGAACATTTCAAAATATCATGCTTTAAAGTTTGATTGCTTGGTTTTTATAAATCCTCATTTGTTGAAAAGTCTGATTTTTTCTCAACAGGAATATAGTCTTAAACTTGCTTTCAGTAACAGGGAGTATTTGTTACCGAGGTATCTCCTTCTTTGGTCTACCAATTTTTTTATTATTACAGCTGCATGAATTTAGCTGTGAAATTCAAACAAACTCCACTTTGTCTAATAAAATACAAAATTACCAATGTTGAATAAATATAGAGAATTTAAGTATGTTATATGGACATTTCAAGGAGTTACCTCTCATCAGTAGCATTAGAACCAAAACATAGGAAGTCCAAATTCCAAACAAAGTAAGGGAAATAACTGTTAAAATTGTAGTAAATCATTTGTAAATTTTTCAGTCCATGTCTCCTGTGAACAGACCGTTTGCCAAAAATTACGTTTGTACTAGTAAAAATATTAAAATTAATACTTGTAGCCTTCTTGGGAGTGTATCACTTTTCATGGAATTTGCATGATTCTAAGATGGACTGGAACTTTATATCATTTGATAAACATGCATTATCACCAGTAAAGACCTTTTCTGAACAATAAAGCATTTGTCAAACGTTAGCCATTTGAATCACACACACACACACACACACACACACACACACACACACACACACACAAAACAAAAAGCTACTGAGAGCCTGTTTCGCTTAACTGGAATGATAGCTTTTTTAAGAGGGTAATTGAATACATTAACCAATCTGTAGAATTGTTAAAGAAGGTCGTAGCTCATTAGATTAGTTGTCATTTGGTCATATGATAACATTTTCGGCAACAACTCGGTTAGATGGCGGATATTAACATCTTAACAGTGTTCATTTCTGACACACAAGCACCAAAATTGCTATGAAATGTATACTTCATATAGCATATTTCAACCCAAAGACAATTCATACAATGCCGTGATTTTGACTTTCAATACTGTCCTATAATGTTTTCCTATATTTGGAATTAAAAAAAAAAACATTCGGTAAATTATTATAAATAAGTGGTGCTATTTTTTACATTATTTCTTCTGCACATAATAACAGGATTAATATTCTTTAAAACATGTGGTTAATGCCAAAGGCTCCCTAGTCATTTTTCTTGTGCAGTGATTTCGTATAGTGAAAATATGCAATAATCAGGAGATTGTAAAACATTAAACGGGTCCAAATAATAGGCCATTAAAGTAAATGTCTATTTTTGATCGTAGCGAGTAACTTGACCTTTTACGGCCCTACAAGATTAGTAATTTTTGAAAATGTTAACTGCATTATATACCATGCGGTAAATGGTATACTCTGCCTTGTTTTGGGAAATTATGTAACAAAACAAATACAATATGAAAATGAAAAATATGCTGAAAATTTCAGAGAGACTGGTACTGCAACCACGAGAAAAAAAGACGGAATTTACAAACCTAGAGGTCTCCACATGGCCTTCAACAAGAGTTTTTTCCAATGAGTGCTCACGTTACAACTGCTCAAGGTGTGTTTCTGATAATAAAATATGAGGCTTTCAACACGATATGTCATCAAACACAATATGTTCATAATTTGTTACTGTGTTGTCAATAAACGTGAAGAAAGACAAGATGGATGCAATGCCATATTTATTAATATTTGTGTATTGAAGAAATAAGTTTATTAATATCTGTACCAACAATAACCAGTTTTAATGTCTTGGCTACAACTTGTACCCTTTGTGGATGGGTTTGTTTAACGGAATAGTGAGATTTTCCGAATCATTTTTTCCATTGATATGCTTTGAATGTAATGTTTCCATAAAATGTAGGCTGTGACATCCCTTTTCGTATCAATATTCTTAATTTGCAGTCGTATTTCTGTATCAAATCTTTGTAACGATTATAATTTTTTTTTAAGTCTAGAAACATTTTGATATCTGTATCAGTACATGTAAGATGAAGGTTGCGATCATTTAAGTCAGAAATTTTGTTGCAAACACAGGCAAACCGAACTAGTTGTGATTGATTGATTGATTGATTGATTGATTGATTGTTTAACGCTTTGGCGAATATTTCATGCTTATTCAGGACGAGAACCAGTTATCAAAAAATAAATCATATAAGGACCAGCTGGGGTTCAGGCCGGGGAATTTAATTGCCACAGGATGCCAAATTAGGACTGTGCATAAACAACCGTGTTAAATCTTTTAATATAAATCGAAATATAGGGAGTAACGTCATTTCTGATTTATTTAAGATAATAAGTTCTTTGAGATTTTTTTTTGCAAATCACTCAAAGCTAAAACATTATCCAAATACACACCTGTATCTAAAAGCCCGTCTATCCTGTAATTTTATCAACACACAGTTAATGTCTTAAATAGATGATGTGCATTTTGCACATCAACAACAAGAGACGCCACTTTGGAGGACCAGTGCTTCCAGGACGAAGATACCTGGTGCCCATTCTTCCCCGTCACTTTCTTTATTGGCCGAGTTTTATTCATCCCGCTATACCAACGACCGCCCCTTTACCAGGAGAGGAGAAAATAATCAGCCTGTTTCTCTACACCTGTTGCCCTCGGGTTTTTTTGCTTGTGGCAACTAAAAGATCTAGAGGTAAAAGTGTTTAAAAATTTGCCAAGCCAATGACCAGTTTATTACATAATCTAATAATCCCAGGTGTGCATCGTTATAAATCCTAAGGAAACATTAAATTTGTATGGTCTCTTACATTTACTCTGTATTTGGTCTAAGTTACACCCATTAGTTAAAGAAATACTGACGTACAGTATTTAATGTATTGTATAACATTGAGTGTGAATAGTGTGATAAAGAAAAAAAAATTACATTTTCTTTGGGCATTTTTAACTTATGATATGAAAAAAACATAAGGTGTCGACCTTTGTAACGTAAAAGACATTTTTGTGGGTTTGATATCATCTATATCATATGTATAAAACTTTAAATCCGACATATTAACTTTCTTCATTTTTCTTCATGACATTGTGACAAAATAAAACTTCATGCAAACTTTTGTACAATGTTACATATTATTTAAAAAATTCACTGGTACGTTACATGAATAACTCAGAAATGATTATAATCTCACGATTATAACGTCTCCCAAACGAACTGCACATTTGACAATTAGAAAATATATGATTCAGGGGTGGATATCTCAACCGTTTAAGAGTTATTACCGAATTTGACATATTGAGGGGATGGGGCAACCCCCGGGAATAAAATTTATTATACTGCTGAAATCCCCATGTCATATGAAATAAGAAAATATATGGTTTAGGGGTGGGGATCTGAACCGAATAAGAGTAATTAGCAATTTTGTCATATTGAGAGGGGTGGCGCTACCCCTGGGGATACAACAAAAAAATCTTCTGGGACCCTAATGTCATAAGGAATAAGAAAATATATGGTTTAGGGGTGGGGATCTCAACCGTTTAAGAGTTATTACCAAATTTGTCATATTAAGGGGGTGGGGCAACCCCCAGGAGTAAAATTTATAATACTGTTGATATCCCCATGTCATATGAAATGAGAAAATATATGTTTTAGGGGTGGGGATCTGAACCGTTTAGGAGTTATTGCCAATTTTGGGGTTGAAAGAGGGCGGGCCAAGCCTCTGGGGCACAACTACCTATCAAGGTCTACTATCATGCAAATTTTCAATTTGATCCGACGGTCTCTGAGAAATGTGTCGGACAACTTTACGCGCAAAGAAGGAAAGAATAATAATAGGAATAATAATAATGATAATAATAAGAAGAAACGGAGCGAAAACAATATGTCTCCTAACTTCGTTTGGGAGACATAATAATAGTTGCCCTCCCGGGAACCTAGTTTAAACCCACCAAATAAGTTTGTGTCTGTACCTATCTATATTTTTTTTCTATTTTTGTGTGTGTGTTTTTTTTCAGTGGTTTGGGCAGTTTACTGTATCATCAATCAATTTGAATGTTTCATTTTATCATAGAATTACATATATATTTATTGCTGTGTGTTGAATGGTGTCCTGAGCATTATATATTACATGATGACGAAGCGAACGATGCTATACTTTTCTATAAAAATCTTGATAGTTTTGTATTGTTTGGAATATACCTTACCTAGGGAACAAATAAAACGTTCGACTAAGTCGACGAAACTAATGTTCGTCACAAAATCGTGTTTTACCTAGCGTTGAGTGCAGCAGGTAATATCCATTAACAATTATATCTTTATTGGCGCCTCTTAACTCAGTGTTCTCCTTTTTTCTAATAGTCATATTTTGTTGATAGGGATATGGATTAGCTGTCTACACATACATGTTTGAAATGTTTCCCGGGAAATATCGTGGAAACCTTGGAATACTTGGTGCTTTCTGGTGGACATCTAATGTTGTAACTATAACGATATTTGGATATGGACTTCGGAACTACTCTTGGCGTTATTTGCATTTAGCATTAGGATTAGTCGGCATATTCAATTTGCTTACTTACTGGTATGGTGAGATCTTAAAAACAAGTCAATGTATGAGAATTAAATGCTATAATCAACACTTTATTTCATAGATTATCAAGGAAACTGAAAATTGATGTACTTCACACAAGCTGGCATAAACCCTTCAATAGGGATTCGTTTGGAATCATGAATTCCCTGTGCTGCTTATGAATCGAAAATATACTTTTGGAACAGTAATTCTGTGTTTGATCTTCAAAAATTCTCTGTTGCTTATTCGAGATAAAAGTCTAGTTGAGGAAATGAAGTCTTGTTGTGGCTTTATTTCAAGAGAATCGGAATGAATAATATTTGAAGGTTACAAATTAACAACGCAATACAACTGCACAGACAACAATTTATTTGGATTTTAAACATGATTTTCCTTCTTGTAGTTAAAGTAACTTTCTTTCAAAAAATTCTACAGTAATTCAAGCAACAGCATACGCAATCACCTTATTTGTCATTTTATGGTGTAGTTATTTGGAAACCTGGACATGTGAAATATCAACGTAAAAGGGTGCAATCAAGCTACGACCACTTTTAATGTACAGAAAACTGTTACTGCTAAAATATGCCTTTCAAATTAATTTACTTACGAACGTAGATATTCCACAATTACAGAAATTTTTTTTACCCAAAAAAATCATAACCCGCATTTCGAATATTATTGTAGGCTATGTGACGAATCGTTGCGATGGCTCATAGCAAATGGAAAAATGAAGGAAGCTTACAGTCTCCTAAAGAAGATAGCCAGAAAGAACAAGAAAGATCCAGAAAAGATTCTACCTCTACTAGATTCACAAATGTCACCTGAATTTTGCGAAGACAACGATGACTCTGTTCAGATTTCAAAGAATCTTATTTCACCTGGATCCAGTAAATATACGGATGTTGAACCTGCAGCAGTTGAACATTCAACAATATTATCAGTATTTAGAAGCAGATTTCTTCTAAAATTATCACTTATATGGATGTTTATTTGGTGAGTAACACATTATATTAAGAAACACATGTTTTGTAAGTAGTTTACGGATTAAATGCTAAAATTACCCTATATAATAAGTACGTACAAGTATTTAACTGCAAAATCGCAGTTTTTATTAATCCTGAATGCGACAATACATTTTGTGCTAGTTTTAAGGCTGCAATCCTGTGTGTGGGATTTTATTTTTGAGTAGTTTGGAGTCGTCGTTCTTTGTCAGAGTATACTCAGATAATGTGTGAAGAAGTAATATAATGTTTTGTACCTGTTCCAATACAGTACAACCATCGATTTGTTTTGGTCCACAGTGTCTCAATTGTTTTATGCATCGATGTTATGATATGATGTAGACTTGGGTGTAACATTCCACTTTTATGATATTTTATGTCATGTTGTTGACTTGTGTGTTGTGATATTTTATACGTGTATTTTATACGTGTAATGAATTCCATTTGATGAAGAAAATAGTCAAATAACAGTTCGATGAGAATCGTTATGCATATAATCTTTTGCCCAAGAAATAATATAAAATATTTTACTGACTGTAAATATAAGCGCCGCTCCTACATAAAACAGTCAAACTTGAATATAAACTTGCACAAGCATCCTATGATGTGACATATTCATCATTTTATATTTAAGCATAACCAGCAGGCCACCTTCTACCACCCCCTTTTCAGTGTGTTTTTCCTTTTTGCAAACGTATTACTTGAAAAATATCCATAACAAACCGTAATGGGGGAAGTTCAGATATATTTTTTTATGTGGATACCATACTACTCTTTAGATAAAGCATGCAATTGATATGCTAAAGGGGCGTCCGTTAGTTCGAGCGCGATGTTTAAATACTCGAACTCCCCTACCCGAAGGTTGTGCCGGGGAAAGAATAGGCACCAGGTATCTCCGTCCTGGAGGCACTGGTCCTCTAAAAGGGGCGTCCCTGATTGTGCGGGATGTATAAAATCACAATCCGTCAAGAGGGAGACGTTAAAGAAGCCCCGTGTTTAGGAAATGCCACGTCTTAAGCACGTTAAAGACCCCTTGTAACAGCTCATTTTGAGTGGTCAGTAGG
>JAULBM010013900.1:0-11583 GCA_032357055.1 Geukensia granosissima | reverse complement strand
TGTTGGCCATGGTCTTGTCTGTCCTCGACTTAACGATTTCTGTCTGCCCCTTTGGTATCTTCGAATTCCTGTTACATAACATAGTTCTTTGTATGCATATTTCATGTCCCATAATCTTTTATATGCAAAAAGGTCCCAGTATAACCTATATTGTATGCCATCCTTGTCTTAAGTAGCAACCCACCTTCACAAAATAGCATATTTGAAAAAGCAAGTACTTCGTAATATTAAACAACCGTTTTTTCTTATGTAAATTAATGTAAATATTGGCTAAAAAACCATCTGAGACGTATCTTGCATCACAAGAATGTGGTGTCGATGAAAGACAAACGGTGTAGAAAACTGGATGTAAGTACAAAAACGGTTTCAAGGTATGGTAGAATTATGGGATTTATAGCATTTTTATTAGAAAAGGATGATTTATTCAATAAATGATAATCTAAAATAACTATAAGTATTAACTTTTCGGATTCACAAAGGTTCCAGCAGACGCGTTTGCCACAGGTGTTTTTGTTGCAGTATTTCTTTTATAAAAATATTTTTCATTAATGAGTTTCATTTAAAGGCTGTTATATTTGACATAATAGGATTAATCGCCATTATAAAGGAATTTATTTGTGTATAAACGGAACCAATTCACTCACAAACAAATAGTACGATATGTTTGTGAGTGACTTGGCCCCGTTTATACTAAAATAAATACCTTTAAAATGGCGTTTAATCCTTATAATTATTTAAATTATGTGATGAACTCTTGTTCATTATTGAAGGCCGTAATGGAACCTGTAGATGTTTAATTTCGACTGTCGTTTGGTGGATGGCTGCCTAATAGCCAGTCATGTCACATCTTCTATTTTTATATGGTTAACTATGTTATCTTCTTGGTGTGAGTTCCATTCGGCTGTAAATGCATTTCAAGAAGGAACCATTAGCATAAGAAAATTGCTATTAATATTCACACTTTGTACATGTGTCGACCTTGTTTGAAGTAGTAGACGAACATATTATTGATGGGGTTCCTAACACCCTAAAAATACTAACCAGAGCTTGTAATGATATAATTTAATTTGTTAGGATTTAAATACTTTTTTACTTTGTTTAGATCTTTGACTTCCTATATTTAGGATTTCCTTGAAATACGCAATAAGCATACAAAAATTAAACGCAAATATTAAGCTAGAATTCTACAAGTTCCATTTCCAAAGCCATTTTTGTCATAACAATTAACAAACCTTGAAAACTAAAAACCAAATCCATCTTAGAATACCAAAAAAGGTTGATGCCATGTTTACAATGACAATGACCCATCGGACACAGTAATAGCAATGATTAATGAAATAGGTATCAGGACATCGACTTTAGTATATAAAAATTCCTATTTTGATTTTGTTTTAAATTTCAGTACTTCTTTGATTTTTGGATCTTTGCTTCCCTATGTCTGGACTCTATTTATTATATTAGGTAAATTTTTTTATTTTTTTTATGGAATTTTGTAAATGTTTTCTACTCTTTACTTCCAAACAGACAGATGACTTTGATTTTAAAATTGCTGTTTTTGTGT
Organism: Geukensia granosissima; assembly: GCA_032357055.1. Classification (NCBI taxonomy): domain Eukaryota; kingdom Metazoa; phylum Mollusca; class Bivalvia; order Mytilida; family Mytilidae; genus Geukensia; species Geukensia granosissima. Next base: position 10,022 of record JAULBM010013900.1, on the reverse strand, counting down.
TGCAATATTCAAGTTTACTAGCAAGTGGAATGTATAACGATATTCCATGTAATGTGCTGCTTATTAAGATAAGGATTTCTCAGATAGAGTGTTGCTATTAACCGGTTTGATTGTCTATGAGGCATCCATCCAGTTGGTGTTACTCCAGCTTTAGTTTTCAATGTAGTGTTCTGTGTTCTATGTTTGTCTTTAGCTTCATTTTGTTGGCCTTGGTTTTGTCTGTCTTCCGACTTAACGATTTCTGTCCGCCCTTTTGGTATCTTCGAATTCCTTTTATTGCCCTAAGGCTTTATTAATGAATAATATTCACACCTTAAGACAGGCTGTAAAAAGCCTCAAAAGTAAAATATTGCGCTATTCAAATGCATTTCTATTTACGAAATAAATTTACAATGTAAAATAAGTAATACTTAATCATTAAAACAACAATATCCACTGAATTATAGGTTCCATGGCTGGGACGGGCTGATAAAGTAAGCAATGGAATTAAGTAGGATTGTGAGTACTCAACCCCCCCCTAACCTGGGTCGATGGTGCTACAACAGGACATGAAAACAAACTTTAAAATCCAATAATCAAACCTTCAGTTATTACAACCGCATTTTATTTATTGTTTAATGACATCAATCTATTGTTTTACCGGAAGCTGTATTTTTATGCAAACGGGAAATTGCTACAAAAACGGGATTTCATAGAATTGCGTTCATTAATGAAAATTGATATTATCAACTGTTACTGTTGTGGAAAAGCCAGACATTCTGAGACTGCACGACCGATGACAATGTTACTGTTATTAACCGTGTTAGTTTGCTGGAATCTGCTACTTGACCAATATCATTGTGTCATAACCGGAGATAATCAGTGTGGAAAAATTGTTCTGTAAGCAGTTGTATTATATCTTATCATTTTAGTTTAAGATTTGTGTAACATATATGAAAAGTAATAATACCATAGACCACTATTGTATTAAGCCACAAAGAGCAAATGAATGGTTTCGATAATTCTGAAATCATTGGAAAAAGATACTCAGTAAAATTTACTGTCTGTTCGACAAAAATGGAAGTCATGAAAGAGTAATTGTAATGTATTTGAAGCATTTCAATTCAGATGACGGGACAGTTTGTAAAATTAAAAAAGCTGTTGTACGGACAATGGTTGAAAAGTCGATTTTTGGCCCAGGAATTTGGCTTAAACTGAATGGTGGTTAATTTATATTTTTCTAGATCGTTTGTATTGCATATAAAAGAAAATCCAACCGTTTTTAAGTTTAATTATTTCTACATCAGTAACATGGTACATAGAAATTGCGTTGAATGTGAAAATACTTAAAATTTACATTTGATACAATTTTGTTAATGTTGTTATGAATCGCACAAAGACACCTGAACCAATTTTTGTTCTATGATGTACAAATGTTTAGTAAATACATCTTAGTTATGTTTTTGTACCCTCATAAGTATTTTGAAAACTACATCTCCAAAAATTTGGTATTTTACAGAAATTGTTACCCTCTTGTTAAGACATCAAATGTGTCCTGATATTTTGTCGAAATGATGAAAATGTAAGGATATTTAAATAGAGGACGCTTACTAAACAGCATTTTTACAGAAACTTATTGTTATGGATTCACAAACATTTGATTAGTGGAAAAAACTTTCGAAATACTTAAATAGATACTCAATTTTCGTCAGTAATACAATGCCCTACAGACTATAAATCGGAACTTTCGCTTACTTATAAATTGGTTTAAGATATTCACAGTAATTCAAATACTTTTTAATGAATTATTTTGCGGTCTGGAAATATGAAGCACACCTTTGCTGATAGATAAAAATCAATTATAACAACTATGGTTTTTTTCTGTGTTTCAACTCCAAATATCGCTTTATCTGTACAAAATGTGGTGCCAGAAAATGGTTTGAGGGATTGTCTTATTATTCTGCCCCTAGCGAGTCCGATGGGTGTGTTCCCCGAACGCCTACTGGACAAAAACAAAACCTCATTAGGTTGGGGGATTAAGGGCATACCAAGGGGGATACATTTACTATTTTACCTTTATTTACCTATGATTTAATAATTATTTAGAGAGTAGACATTAAGATACTGTGTCTTAAATAAATTCAATATTGAAAATAAAAAGATCAACTATTTAAAAAAAATCAGGCTGAGTCAAGAATTTCATTTAATAATTTAAGCCCCAAAATAATAAAATAAAAATAATCATTAAAATTATTACTTTGTTATGTTTTCACAAAGTACTTTACATTTCTAATTCTCTAATTTTGTAAGGAAATTTTGAATTGTTGAAATTAGAACTAAAAAATGTAATAAAGTTTCAACAAGTTAATGATAAAGTATTCGTAATTACTTAACTTATCAGCCTTAAGTCTTGAACTGTAAACTGCAAGAAGATTACATAGAGCTTAGCTTATGCTATAATTACCCAATAACTCCTGTACAACCTGCCAACTTGTTGAACAAAGCAAAGTTGTGGAATTGTATATAATTGGTTGGTAAAAGTCTTTTTAAGACTTCGTGATCAAGCAGTGGGTAGGCGAGGAACGAACCATTTGGAACAACTTTAGAACACAAGAAACCAGGACCACCAACAACACCGTGGGATGACACAGTAAGCTAAAGAAGAAGTCCCAACACTTGCACCCAAACATATTTAAAGCAATCCATATGTTTTGAGATGTATAGAACGCCAAAGACATTAGCAGTATACGAATACAACACGATCCCTTGCAAAGACGTACCTCAACATCGACCACCAACTAGCTACACTAAAAGACCGTTACCAGATTGGACCCATCGACCTTATGACTAGCCTGAGGTCCTGTCCAACTGGCTTTTGGCAGTAACAGCAACAGCAAACAGGGCACCCCGGCTACATAGTGGCTCTGCATCACACCTATTTCATCTTGGTTGTCCTGTTTATATGTGTTATTAATGCTACTGACTATGTGCTCTTAAAATATTATTGCTTGTGTTACATAGTCGATATATATTTGAGATGATTTATTTAATAAAATAGTAGAATAAACTTTCAAATGTATATTTTTTTTCCATACAAATATACAACATTTCCCGCATATAGATGAAAACAAGTATAATATCAACAAAATTTGAAATTTATCTATTGAGCATTATGTTTTATTCTTAAAAATATTTCATTGTTACCTATATTATTTTCACCTAGTACATACTCAAGTAAAATTAATTACTATACCCTCTTAATGCCTAAAATTGACTGGATTTTTTTTATGTCGAGTAGGCATTCGGGGAATAAACCGACAGATGCAGCTAAATCCAAAACAAAAGCGCTTTACAAGAAGTATTTGTTTTTCTGTAAGATGTGGATCATGTTTTGATGGCATATATTCCATATTCTTTCTGTTAGATTATTATAATACATTTCCACATACGATTGCTTATTATGGTGATAAGTTTTATAAAAGTTTATTTCTATCTTCTTCATTTCCAATGTTAATCTTGAGAACAGAAGAAACTCAATTCTCACCAAAACATGTTAAATACCATTTAAATATCTTGAAAACTTAAAAAAACATTCCAAAACTTTTTTTGTCAATACACCTTTACATATCATTTTTATAATCACTATAGTACTTAATAAATGAATTTTAATACATATAAAGAAGACAACATTATCATTTCATGAACGTTGCAAAATTTTAACATGAAATAGTAATTAAATCGTTCTGCAATGATTTTGGTGTCCGTTTTAAAAATATTGAATTTAACAAAATTACAGATATTGTTAATTCTTATAGGGCTTGTTCACAATTACAGAAGTTAATACAGATTTTCTCGAGTAAATGTGGATTAAGTTGGAATGCATTCACATAAGTTATAAGTTAATCCGGATTAACTTGATCCATATCCAGATTAAACTGTATGTGAACGAAATCTGTGGATTAAATATGTCGTTTGTTTGTTTGTTTGTTTGTTTGTTTGTTTGGGGTTTAACGCCACTTTCAACAATATTTCAGTCATATCGCGGCGGTCAGTTTTACTGAGTACCGGGAGAGAACCACCGTCCTTGGGCAGTTAACTGACAAACCTTATCACGGGCGATGCGAGTTAAACGCAACCCGTTATTGTATGGTACAAACCCAGGCGCGAACTCACGTCGTATAGGTGATAGGATACAGTGATCTGTACAGGAAACTTTTAAATCAACTACCTTGACCACTCGGCCACCCAGACCCCTTAAATATGCTGTCTTTATTTATAAAATTTTGATACCTAAGTCCTTTTGTTCAACACTTTTCACTCATGGTTATACATTGTATTTTAAACCCGTAGTAAAATTCTGTGCAAATCAAGCAAATTTAACCTGTGGTTATCTTTAACTTTTGGTTAAATATGTTGAATAACTGGGCCCTGGGCGTTCTAGTTTAATTCGAATTAAGTTAATTAAAGTATAAATTATTTAATTATTTAAAATAATCAAACTTGAAATGTTTTTGCAAAATATAATTGAGCATAATTCCAAGAATGTATATTTGCTGCATTTTGATAAGTAGTTTCCAAAGGTTAACACATAAGCTATTTTAATTAATCTGGTCGTAATATTGGAATTATAAGTAGTAAAGGCGGTTTTTACGGAAATTATTGACGTGCTAACTCGGTCCTTCACTCACAAACTTTACATGAAGTTCTTTGGACTTTATTCAGTTGTGAGTGAGTTGGCCGAGTTAACCATTCAAGGACTTTAATACAAATGGAGTCAAAGGGTAAAAAGCAATTTTGCAGTAGATTAGATATTTATACTGCGCTGGATATTCACATCTAATGTCTATGTTTTCACTTTGCCTTTAGTGTAACCGCCGTATGTTGCTCGTCGCAAAATATAAGGAGTGGTTCATATGCTGTTTGTTATTTTGTTGTGCCTTTCAACTACCCACGTCTCATTTTTATGAATCAACTCTAAAAGAATAAACAACAGTTTTCCGGCGTCGACTTTATGGGAAACCAATATAGATATTACATCCGGAGAATTAATTATGTGACTATAAGTAAATTGACAAGGAAATAAAATGTTGATTATTTATTGTAAGATCAAACATGTGAACACAAACTGAGATAAATATGAAATTAAAATTAGCATTTTTGGTGATAATCATAAATATTTGTGAAATATATGGGGGCTTAAGTGTTGATGAACCTAACTCTTGTCCAAGATATGTGAGGTAAGCTATTACATCAAAGTTCGAAATGAATAGAATCAGAAATCATAAACGACAAGATTTTAACAATGAAATGATTACTATTGTGTTTCAGTCGGATGAAGCCAAATGGTCAGTACCACAGAGTACTGGAGATGACTTGTTGTCCGGATTATATGGAGGTCAACAGTAGATGTATAGGTAAATTAATGTTTACCAAAACTTTAAACCTTATCCATGTGGCTTAAAGCGAGAGCTGCTTGACAGGTTAAGTAAAAAAAAAAATCAAACACATTTATATATGAAATCAATCATTACTGGTCATGCAGTGATGACGTTCCATTAATTAAAAATAATTTTGAAACAGAAATGATTATAAGAAGCAACCTTTGATGGATCTGACCCCAGATTTTTCGACCATTTATATTGGATTTTCTTCACTACATGTACCCAAGCCTTTTGGCATGACGTTCCTAGTAAATGATCTGGACCCTACTGATTAGGTTCAAGACCTTATCGATCACTTTAATTAAAAGAAGCTTTATGCTATTCAAAATAGTTGTAAATTCGATGTAAAAAAATTCAATAATTTTGTTAAGTGTTTAGGCCGTTTTGAAACTTGTTATAACCAGAATAAATTTGAGATGGCGTATGATTGTCTATATACTAACTATCTAAAAGCACAAATTACAAAAAATCGACATCTACGAATTATATCAAGGCCCTCAACAATGGACATAGATTCACATCGTTAGGCAATTGTAAAAGCCCTTCCCTCCCCCAACAAATGTTAAGCTATTCTAATGTCATAATTGTCGGCAAATTAAGAGTACAATGTAAAACGAGCAAAAATAGTACATTTGAGCACATTCTTTAAAAAATCTTTACTCTGCGTAGTATCAATTCTTCTACATTGCTATCTTATTACCTGTTTTCTCTGTTAAATAGTACTTATACTGAAAGACCTGTTTTTTTAATAAGTTTTCGAGCATTTTTCATATTGTTTTTGCATTTTTCTGGCCGATGAAGATAACAACATTACAAAGTTTACAGTTTATAATAAAATAATTACTTTTTAGTGTTCCCATTTTCCACTCTGCTCTGATCGTATTGATTTTTGTAATGATGAATCAGATTTTTATTTTAGCATGCAGTCCAGGATTTTTTGGACAAAACTGTAGTGTAGCTTGCCTAGGAAATTCATATGGTCCGCAGTGTAAATTAACCTGTAACTGTAACAATTCCCAAATATGCGACTCCAAGGTCGGATGTGTTTGTGCTGCAGGTTTTACAGGCGATAGATGTCAAACAGGTAAAATGAATTGTACATTTCCGTTAAAAAATTTAATCAGTTAAATTAATGAATTTATTTCATAAAACTGTATATTTCATTTGGTCCATTTATGTCACTCGAAATTTACTGAGTTTTACTGATCTTCCTATTTTTGGTCCCAAGATTCTCTGTGAATTTCATCCAGAAAAGTTCTTTACACCAATTAAATTTAACTTTTTAATATTTGTTATTAACATATGTAAGATGTAGGGCTTGTCTTTCTGTTCATATTTTTTCTTTTGAATATTATTACGGAATTTATCTCTTGTGCACTGTGGAGGTCGTTTCCAGTGCTTGCGTTGTATGCTCTTATTCATTTTCAGATACTTGAATATATGTTGGAAAATACGGTTAACATTTCCAACATTATCATTTCTAAAATTCCATGATTGTTATCTTTATATTTGGCTTTATCAAGTTATTAACTGCACATTTTATTGGGTACACGAGTGTAATTATAAGTTAATGAAGGTTGACTTATCTTCCTATTTTTGCCCCCCCCCCCTAGCGTGTCTGAAGAAGGTCACACCAGAAAAGTGCTTTATACGCAAATAAATTTGACTTTTGAATATTTGTTATAAACACATGTAAGATGTGATCTGTCTTTCTGGCACATATTTCATATTCTTTCTTTTAAAAATTAAAATGTTTTAGAAACTCCTTCTGACATTCTTCAAAGTATAATGACACCCTGGTTTGAAAATTAAGAAAAGATATCACATAAACATCAACGAAAAAGAAGAACATCCCACGGAAAAAAGTCACACGAATTAATCACGATTTATTACTTCGGATAGACGCATGTAAAATGCTACATAAAACATTGTTTCTTAAAACTTTTAGTTTGATTTATGTGATCAATGTCTGGGTACTAGACGTGTAATTTAACACGTATGCTTAACATTGAAGGAGTTCTCGACCTTAATCTCAATTTCTTATTTCACGTATGTAGACTTACGACGATCATAACAAACTACATATCATAAATATATTTTTGTTTTTTTTATTTGCATTTTATAGCAGTTTCCGTTTAAATAAAATTTGTCTGATTATTATTTAGATATAAGTTGCCAACTTTAAATAAAAACAAAATATACTTCTTGGTTGCATTACTAGTTATAGATATTAAAGCATATAGGTCGATTGTCTTGTTTTATGTATAGTTTCACATTTTATATTTCGGAGCCTTTTGCAGCTTCTGTTGTGGTATAAACTCTGGTTCATTGTTGAAGGCCATAATGGGACCAGTAGAAGATTTAATTCTTCTGTCATTTGGTGGGTGGCTGTCTCATGGACAATCATGCCACACCTCTTATTTTTTTTATTTTATACTCTTGCTCATTAATAAGTAAATATTCTTATTTTCGACCTAACACCAGAAAAAAAGTATGGCTAGACTTTTACAAGCAGAATTCTTATAAGGAAATTGCCGATAATGCTTGCAGGATGATATGAAAAATAGTTAAATGATGAAATTGGATGAAATGAAAAATTTGTAAGGATTCTATCCAGAATACTAAATTAACATTTTTCACAAAAATTTGGGTTGACATTATGGCTTGTATTTTTTGCACTGAAGTCAGACAGAAAATGCCCCCGGGGGAAATGCCAATATTCCATATTTATGATCACGTCTATACTTTTGTTTTTTTTTTTCAGTCTGTTTTGTTTTTATTCAGATTTAAATTTTTTTGTTTTGGATTAGTCTAGACTGATTATTAGTCGGTTGTGAAAGGTGCAATGAAATTTTGATTTGAACTCACCACGATTTATCTTATCTTCCTTTTCTTTAATGAAGGGGGTGGCTGGTTATAGAAATAGGCCGTTCGGTTTCTCCGCCTGAAGGTAGAACCACTGCAAAAGAGGCATTCGTTGGTTTAACAGATTGATAAAATTACTTCACCACGCCTTCCCAAAGAAGAACAGATATTTGTCATTTTAAAGGGGTGTCCATGGTTGTGGGGATATATAAATATACAACCCTCCCTAAGGTAGACGGTAAAAATATGACACGTTCTATGCAGATTAAAGATCAGTCGTCAGAAGGAGGCCAGTGGCAAGGCTTAATTTTCCGACCTGACACAATCCACATTTTTTTGTCCTGAATATGGCTGAAATTTGCCCGCAAGACGTAAGGCAAAGATCAGTCAATCAATAAAACAAATAACAAAATTAAATTATGTGTGTGTGTGTGTGTGTGTGTGTGTGTGTGTGTGTGTTTTTTGTTATCTATTGGTCAGCGTACTGAGTTCTATTGAACAGTAGTCGAAAATATTAAATAATCAAGTCAAGTACTATCAACTCAAGTAAATTTGCTATGTTTAAATCATTTTAGTTTGTCCGAGTGGGCTTTATGGACCGGGATGTTTACAACACTGTGCTTGTTCCTCTCACGCAGACTGTAACCGATTCGATGGTTCTTGTGAATGCCATAAGGGGTATAAAGGACAGTATTGCGATGAACGTGAGTAACTATACAAGAGAAAAGACATGAGGCTAAATGTCAAAAAGACCGCATTACATTTTGCAAGGAACAGACAATAGAAAATTCATATATTAATAGAGCTTTCACTTGTCATGGACCGTAGAGCTACTTACGTAAACCAAGTTATTAGTCATATTTTGTGTTGCAGATTGGATATAAAATTGCAGGGTTAATTATGCTACAATTTGAAGATTTTCTTTCTTTTCAAGAAATATGCATCAAGGCAATTCTTAAATATGACGGTTTGCTAAACGACAATATTGCCTACATTAATTTTGTTAGGGTATAGCTAGTATTAGCATACCTCATAACAATTTGTGAAATAATATAAATATACCAAAGGGGCAGACAGAAATCGTTACATCAGAAGACACATAGGACCGTGGCCAACAAAAAAGAAAAAGAAACGAAAGACAAAACTAGTAATTCGGTATATGCCTTTAAGTCATGCATATATAATATCAGTATCAAAAATCGACATTACTTTTACGTTGTGTTGGAAAAATGTTCACTCGAGATTTCGCATTAACTGTAGTTCTTTGAATCAGCATCTTTTCTCGAAAAATATTGAAAACTCTTCACTTTGTCACGAGGCGTCGTTGAAACTACTGCCCATTACTTGTTGCATTGCCCTCGTTATGATTCACATCGGCAACGTTATCCTCAATGCATTCTCGAAAATATAATATCATCAAATGAAATTTTGCTCTTTTAATCAGCTGAACTCAATAACGAACCAAATATAAAGAAATATTCTGGCAGTTCAATCATTATTTTATCAAGCAAGCGATTTGTCTGAATATAGTAGAACTCTCGTTCACCCATGTTCACCAAAATCTATTTTCTTCAAAAAGTGTCTGAATATTTTTTTTCTTTTTTCAACACTATTCAAATAATGTTTACGAAATGTAAAAGAAATTCGAAGATACCAAATTAAAGGGGCAGACAGAAATCGTTAAGTTGGAAGACAGACAAGACCATGGCCAACAAAATGAAACGAAAGACAAACATA
>JAULBM010013889.1:0-11583 GCA_032357055.1 Geukensia granosissima | reverse complement strand
GTTGGCCATGGTCTTGTCTGTCCTCGACTTAACGATTTCTGTCTGCCCCTTTGGTATCTTCGAATTCCTTTTAGAAAAGTGAAAATTTACTATATATCAAACGCAATCCTTCTTCAGTATGTTTAAAACAAAATCACATGTATAATTATAACAGATAGATTTAATGATAAGCAGACAGATTATTAAGGCATTCATCAATAAGATAAGTATTCCGAATAAGTATGTCTGCAGGATATAAATTCCATTTTTTTGCTTTTATTTTAACGATCGCAAAATTTAAAGTCAGTCTGAATATTAAATGCACGTCGGATAAACATATAATCATAATTTGGTAGTAATGGTCATGTATTGTTTATGAAAAGCTTATCGTTTAGGAAGTCCAGTGTAAAATTATTTAAAGTCAGTCTAAATATTAAATGTACTTCGGATAAACATTATTATATTTTGGTAGTAATGCTCAAAAATTGAAGTCCAGTGTATAATAGCTAAGGAAATGTCTCTTTCCACTTTCTCAAATTTTCAATTTATATAAAACAACATAAAAATACATTTGAAAAGATTGAAAGTTTCCAGTGCAACTTGAACATTTCATCGTAGCTAAATTCAGGTAAAATTGTCATAAATAGTATAAGTGAAGTTAGCGGATTTCAACTTTTAAGTTCAGTCAAAATTTAGATAAGAGAGAAAGACAAGGCCCTATTTTTTAACAACTTGGTCCATAGAAATCAAGTGAACAAGGGCAACAGCTTTAAAAGAAATTATGCATTGCACAACTCAGAAAACATGCTTGTGTCTTTCGCCATATATTCCATATTCTATTTTTTAAATATTATACACAAAAAATATATCAACAATATATGGCTTTCTTACACACATAATGAGGTGAGGTTAAACTACTTTTCTGGGTACAAAACCCCTCCTTTTCCTATCTATAACATTTGCCGTTAAGTTAGACAAACAACGAACAACCTGGACAGTAAAACTACCAGGTGACCAATGACTTCGCTTCAATGGAAAATACGTGATTAAATTGTTCTCGTTCCTACTGACAAACTAAAACTAATGTAGTCATATTTGTTATTTGAATACTGTCGCTCAAACGAATAGATTGACACAACACTTCCAAAAAGTTTCATTTATTTTTTTTTAGATTTTAGTTTAAATTGACTGTAAGTATGAAAGGCCAGTAGGCATGTATTTGCATCAAACAGTCAAAACGGATAAAATCAAGAAGTTTTAGTTACAGAGAAATGTCGCCCACATTTTGTTTTTATAATGAGAAAATTTTTACCGATGAGATTTTGATAGCGAAGGTAAAATGTTTGAATGTACTTTAAACTTTTTTAGTAAAGCAAAGTTATGCTCATGACAAGACACAATGGATCATATCCCTGCAAACCGTTCTAGTTTGCAAATAAACATGTCATATGAAGTGACAAGAGGAACACCATCTTAAAAGAGAAAAATAAATTCGGCAGTCTGTCATACAAGTAATTATAATTTTGCAATTTTAAACAATAATTACATAAGGACAAAAAGGAATTCGAAGACACTAAAGGGGCAGACAGAAATCGGAAGTCGGAAGACAAACAAGAACATGACCAACAAAATGAAACGAAAGACAAATATGGAACACGCAACACTACACTGAGAACTGAAGCTAGAGTAACATGAACCAAACAAAAACCAGGGTGAGCATTTGTGGCAAATCTTGCCGTTAACATACGTTTTGTATAGGGTGTAAGTATTTCATGATAACTAACTGTTTTATCTGATGTTGTTATGGAATCTATTTTATTAACTTGAAATTGGTGTCTATCTCCGCAGGTTTTAAAGAAAGCTCGTGGGTATTTCCGATGTCTTCATTATTGTCCATCTGTCAATTCGTCCTTCACACTTTCGTTGTGAATGGGTTTTTTCACTAGATTAGCGTTCATAGTTTCTGGTCCATATGTGTCAAATACTTCTCCCACGATTTATCTGGATCTCCTTTTACATTTTTCATTATAAGGTTTTAATTTTTTGACAGAATAATTGAATACAGCTTGTAAATGCTGTATATGCGCAAAAGCTTACGGATTTTGGCAGAAGGGGCCTAAATGGGTCGAATTCTTGTTTCAGGTATGTGACTTGAAATCCTTTTTTATTTTAAGCTACGCTTAAAAATTATTATAGCATAATCGCTTTAAGCATCCAAATGCACAATAAGCTTACAGAATTTTGATTTTGGTTGCAAAGTAGGGGCCGAAAGGGTCAGCTACAATGTACTGTTCCAGTTAGGTAACTTGATCGCCTCTTACACTTTATGGGTTTAATTTCGTTATACAATGGTAGCGTATCCCGTCCTAACATTAAGTGCCTGTCCAAAAAGCCAGGAACCTGTAATCCAGTGGGTGTTTTGTTTTTATGTTTAAGTTTTAAATGACCGGTAGTAGTTATATTTGAATATCATTATATAAATATTTCAGGCATATTACAATTTGCCGTAGGGTGTGGATTTTTGGTCATTACTGAAAACCGCGGAAGTTTGAAATTTTTACGTCTTGGGTCGCTGTCTCATGTACAATCATACGACATCGCCTTTTTCTATTTATATGCATAAAGGCTGTAGATATGCAATAAGATTTTTAATTTTGATTATATTACAATGGGTCAAAAGGTGAAGAATTTTTATTTAAGGTATAAGATTTAAACTCCTAATACATTTTTTTTAATTTTACGTGTTTTTAATTATCAAACAGTTGCATTAAGCATGAAGATGGATAATAAGCTTAGAAGAAAATTGATTTTGATACCAGGAAACCCAAACCGGTCGGTATGTGATTGAAGGCCTCGGGTTTAAATATTTTGTAGAATAGTTGCCAAAGTTTGTATGTACAAAATGCTTTCAAAATTTTGATTTTGGTCCAGAGACATAAAGGGGTTAAATTCTTAGTTTTGAAAGTCATATTGCCTTAACTTCTTTTACATTTTTAGGTTAGTTTTCATTTAGTAATATAATGGTAGTATATAAGATGTAGATGTGCATTCAGCTTTAAGTTTACAAAGATTCTTAATACCGGAGTAACATGAAACGTTTAAAAATGTGGGCGAAATCTCATATTTAATGTTTATCCTGAATACAAAGAAACTTGGACATAGCGCGGATGCAGATGCATGTCATTTGGTTTGTTATTTGGTACTTAAAAAGTCCATGTTTCGTCCTGTTTCAAACAATGTGGGGTCAAGAGAACTATAACTTGCTTTTGGATTTGGCAGCCCATTCGATTGTTTTGGATATGAGTACTTTTTTAATGTGATTCTTGGTTTTCTATGTTTTGGTTTTTATTATGCTGATAATAGATTACTCCTCGAAACAAATGTCCTTCATAATCAACTTTTGCATATCTGTCCAACATTGGTAAATCTGTGTTTTAAAATCACTGGATCAATGGCACTGCTGGTGGACCAATTGTCCTCGAGGGTAACAAAAGTCAAGTGGTCCGACTTGTATGACAGGGATTTTACCATATATATATATTTTTAAATTGTTAATAATTAAAATTCTTTTAAAATGGTATGGTAGGAACTTGGTCTTCCTTTATTTTGGTTTAAATGCTGACGATGAGGGAGGCTGCTCCTAGAAACACGTGTCCAGCAAAATAAAATTTGCCATATCTGTTCAACATTGGCAAACCTGTAGAATGATAGAAATGATGATGTTTCTTATATCCTTAAAACAACTATATAAACTACTTAAAAACTGTTCTTTGGACAACGTAAAAAAGTTTAAATCAGCAATTTAGATAAATACACTGGTGTGACAAGGATAGGACTATTTGATTGATGGTTTTGCTTAATTGATGTTTGTTGTTTTAATCAACATTATAATACTATTCGACGAAGGTCTTATTATTCCATGATTCATGAATGATTTAATGGTGATAAAAATCACGAAGTATCTGGCTAACACTTATACAATACATAACTTTAGCTTCTTAATTAAACCAAGCAATCACAAGCCAATGAAACGAAATAAACCGGGAAGTTTACGATGGGAAAGCATAGAATATATTTCTATATTTAACGATAAATTGTTATATAGTTATTTAAAGACAATCTGTGATTTAATTCGCAACAAAATGGTTCAATAGGAATGGGTTTGAATTAAACAAATATAAAATCTCCGCAAGGATGTTTTAAGAACGGTTGACATTGGTTTATGCGACCATAGAAAAATTCGGACCTCAGGAAAATAACCCTTTTTCGAATAATTATGATATTAACTTTTGGTGAGGGTCATAATTGAATAATATTTGACGATATAGGGCTTACCACAAGGAGTATTTTCTCAATATTGTTTAATACCTAGTAAAGACACCTAGAGTTTTTTGTGCAGATTTTGTGAAAGATCATGGTGTGCGTTTATTCGTGCACCCACATCATATACTGGATTTCAACGAAACTTATAGGACTTATTGCAATTGTGATAATAAAGGTTTCAATTTGCTACATGGACTCTCGTCATAAACATGCATTAAATATTTACCGCTCGACGTTAAAACACAAGCGACCACTTACTCAATCAAATCAATTACTCAACTCCTGAAAAAACCTTATAGAAAAAGTGAATGTTAAAAATGTCAGAAAAATACGGACTGATCTAAGATAGCTGTCTCAAAAGTCAATACAGCTTTATTGCAGTTGAAAAGCTTATAATTGTACGAAAATTACTCGTAATACATGAATTATATAGTAATATAGTGCAAACTGGAACGAAACAGATATCAAACGAGAACATTTTGCATGTCTGATAGTGTACACTCCAATTGGTATTAATATTTATGGCAGTGGCATGGCGAAAGACAATAAAATTCACCGCTAAATTATTTAAAAGGTGTATTTATATCTGTCGGAATGTTTTTATTTAGCTTTTAAAACCAACAATCAATTTGGAAAGACAAACCATAAATAAATTCTATTAAAACTTGCTTTTTATGTATTTCTTTCTTTTTTATTTTTGTTTTACCTGATTTGGTTTTTTAGTTGATAGCTTAACCAAAGATGTCTGGCTCCGGAAACAGAGTTTTATTGTTCATGTGAGTGCACTAGCTTGACATAGAAATAAATATTTTTTCTAACTGGCCGCACCTTTAAGACTACATAGCGAAAATCAGCATTATAACATTTCTCAAGGGTTAAGCTAAGTACATAAAAAAAGGAAAAGGCGTTAATGTAAATAAGATACAGAGTAATTAATATTAGAATAATATAGAAGCAAGCAAAGCGATATAAAATAAAGATGGTGGTACAGGGAGGTCCCGCGCACGGACGTACGAGAAACAAAATGTTTTATCACGCGGAACGAAAAATCAAAAAATGGCTTGCACGTTGCATTTTGATCAAGACATGAGAAATACGACATATAACGACCCTCTAGCACGACAAAACGTGAAATAAAAATAGGTAAAAACGTTGCACGAAAATAACCCTGTACGAGCCTCAATATATTGTTGTTGTCTAATATCTGCGCCTAATGAGTCTTTTTAAAATTTTCGTACGACATCTCAGTTAAAAATGTTTTAAAAGAATCACGAAAAAGTGTTCATCCTGTAAAAATCAGAAATAACAAGAATGAAAATAACAGGTAGGAATCGCTTTTGGAACATAACTGATTAATTTGGACTAGTGTGCATGTATAAAACTTCAACGATTCCATAAAATTGTAGTTCATTTGTTAATGTTAAATTTAAAAAAATTATAGACTTAAATCTTTGTTGCAAATTTTCCAAAGTTTAGACTTATATGACATCATAATTCTGTCCGAAATGTTTCATTTTGCTATTCCAAAACTAACAAAATGTTTTAAATGCATGTGTTTTGCAGGAAGAGTTGTTGTCATGAAATACATCCAAATGTATTAAAATTTCTTATATTTTTGTGGTGCTGTACTGAGTTTGTTTCAATTTAGATGTTTTAGTTTTGATATGTTATATTGTAGTTAAATGTGATCCTTGTTTTGAAGATGCCAATCCCTTTAGAACAAAAATTGAAAGGAGGAAATATGCCAGAAATTTCCCAGCCTGTCATTCTATCAATGAATAATTTGATAGTGGATCAAAAACACAAAATGATGCATCTATTTGTATGCATCTGTATGCATATAATGTTTCCTATTTAAAAAAGATGACACAGACATTTGGTCCAGTAATCAAATAGAATTAACTGGACCCAACGCAGCATTATTGGATTGTTCTTGCCGAGTTGCTAATAGGGATAAATGCCCAGAAAAAACCTTTATAATAAAGAGCAAATTGTACTTTTTGGCTGGCGGTCTATTCATTTTACCGATTTTAATAATATCATACATTTTTCTTCGGCTGGATTATTTTTCACCTTTTTACGAGAGGGGCCCCTTTGGGGGCCCACGAAGTATAGCGATCGCAGGGAAAACCGGAACCTGCAAACGGATTTTTGTCTTTTAACCGTCGTATTTGTGGTCCTCTGCATCGCAATTTAAATCGTTTGAGAACAAAATTAACGCCAATCATTTACCAGAGATAAGGAAAGTAATATTAAATAACGTTTTGTTTTCTCATTTTGGTAGATAGCGTTTTACATAGCTGTTAGTTGCAGCAAAAACAGCATAGTCAAAAGTTATTTTCTGATGCGGATTAATCTTCGGACAGTCATGAATATTCATTTGTCTAGTTGATACTGAAGTGTGAAGAAGAGGACCTTCCATTGAACAAGATCAAGAAAGGTAAATATGATTATTAAACTTTATTTGATTTACTGATATGTGCGTATACTGAATCTATTTGTAGATAGCGTCCCCTGTGTCGCCATATTCCCAGATTTTAACGACAAATTTTATGTTCATAGTTAAAATTGATTTTTTCCACCGTTTTGTAATTTTTTGTTTAGAAAAGTGTACTTTTTACATTAAAATTAAAAACTAGAACCTATGATACTTATTTTTAAATAAAATTGCCATCAGTCTACTGACGCCACATTGCTAGTCAGTAGCGATCACTCTCCATTACAGCTGTTTTTTCATTTTTGCACACTTTTTGAAATTGTTTATAAGAAGATAAAATTTGATTGCGCATCTTAGTTAACTGGGTTTAGGTACAGTGTAAGTAGGTGCTCTACAGAAAAAATACATTACTGATAGGGTCACCTTATTGACCTTGTCTCAGTCTTGGATTTTTAACAATTTTAATAAGAAAACTGTACTTATTTCCATACATTTGTTTTTATAATTAAATATACATTTTTTCAGTTTCAGTCTTTAGGGCGTTAACTTCTTGTAGTCATTTCATGTTTTATAGACATTTTAAAGTAATATAGCATTAACATATAAAGAAATCCTTTCTATAAGGGCCATATTTATATAAATACTTTATTTTGAGCTTTCTCGTTGTAATATTTGTTTGTAAGGCATCGGCAAGAGTGTTAGAAACATTTGGAAACTAGTTGTTTCCCTTGAACAATTCAAAACGCCGAATTTAGCAGAATTACTTGTTTTACTTATGCATAAAGCTTTCATGTGCTGACGGTTCGATTGAATGAATTTGCACAAAAATCTGAATTTAGTGTTTTGAGACAGTCTTGGAATTTACATTGAGTTTGATTTGAGGCTTGAGTGATGAGTTTTTGAGACAAGTACTATTGAGCTTTCCATAGAGTAGTGTTTTTTTCAAAGGATAGAGCTTCACTTAGAAATTTGGTTTTGAGACTATCAGTATTTAGTTTTACACACGAATTAAATCCAGTGCTATAAACAAAATGCTTATGGTAATTTACACATGACATATCATAAGAGTCTAACAAAACAACAGCATCATTTTTGAGACAAAAAACATTTAGCTTTTCACGAAGACTGGTTTGAGTTTTTGAGACAAAAACATAGAGCTATTCATGAATTTAGTGTTTTTAATCAAAAGATTGAGCTTTATGCCGAGATTTAATCCAGTGCTTTAAACATGCTGCTTTGAGCTTTATACATCTAGTTTTATTTTTGGATACAAACGACCTTTACGTTATTTTAGACAGGACATTTCATATAGTTTTGTAAAAAACAGCTCTTTTGAAAGCTTTAAACTTAATTTATTTTTGATTTTTTTTTTAAAAACATAGGGCATTGAACATGAGAGTTTGATTAGAGTTTTTGAGACAAAAAGCAGAAAGTTTTTCATAGAGATAGGTTTTTAATAAACGGATTGAGCGTCACATAAAACAGTATTGAGCTTTTTATATCTAGTTTTGGATACAAACAACATTTACATTGTATTTTAGACAGGGCATTTCATATAGAGTTGCATAAACAAGGTAAAGATCTATATTTGGGTTTGATATGAAATAGTGCAAGCATTTAATGTAATATTATAAAATAAATAATAGACCACATGTAGTGTTTACATTCAATGACTATATTAGGCAAACAGAATACAGAAAATATGGACGGAATGATAAAAACCTGGAGAGTTAATTTTTCATTTTTGAAAACAACTGTAATTATTCACGTTTTCATAATAATAACTATGGATATCAGACAAACAATATTGACCACATTGCAATTATAGTACTTATATCAGCTTGAGAGCTACATGTGTAGGTTAACACTCATGTAGTATTGTTTGATTTACATTATAGTACACCAAACGAAATTTGCCGCAACAAAAATGAATCTGTATCAAAAGTTTTACAATGAAATATATCAAATTATATATCATTGGAATTCTTATTTTTGCCACTGCTGAAGCTGTAGTTAAAAATTCATTTTAACTTGAAATAAAAAAAAATGCCATAGGGGTCCATAGGGTGAAATGTTAATTTTTTCGACTTTGTAAATTTCTTCATTTTGATTGTGCATCAACCAATATTTTCAGGTATCAAAACATGATAAAATTTTTATTTTTGGGGGTTTTATGACATATAAAAGAAGAAATTTTAAGAATACAGTGGAATCATATTCTAGTTGAAACACTGAAACGGGATATTTATCCATAAAACATGCCACTTTGAGACAGATTTTTTCAGTGTCAAAAATTTAACATAGATGGGGTAATAGGAAAATATTTTGTATGGAGGAAAACTAAAATTTTTACGGCAGGATAAGTTGCGCCAAAAAAAGTAGAATTCAAACTATTTATAACATGACATACTACATAGCTGAACTTTCTATATATTTTGACTTAAGCCGTGGAAAATTTCGTTTGCTGTACATTAGTGCAGAGTTACATGAAATTAGTTTATTCAGTTAACTTGGTTGTTTTCTGAAGTAAGGTTAGGTTTATGCATATATGCAACATTCAGACTTTAATAATAGTGTCCGTTTTAAGCATCATCATTCCAATTTTGTCGTATTGCCAAATTGGGTGCAATATTCATTTTCCTATGTGGTTTTTATATGTACCGGTATTCAATTAATTTAAAATATTGCTTTTTTCTTTAGATTGGTAGTTAAGTCAACAAAAATTGATGCATTGATTGCACCATATTTTATTATGACATTAAAAAGATAATAAAATGCAATAAATATATGACTGTAATGTTATGGTTTCTTCTTAATTTTTAAAAGATCTAATATATATTTTTTACACAAAGAGTTTTACATTTCGTCTTTATGCTGTGCATATTTAACAATACTATTTATAAATTTTATTTTGACATTACAGGTCCAATTGGCCATAAGTTGATAATGGTTATTCATATAGTAAGATAAGGCCATGCAAATTTAAATCCCTTTATCTGTTGGCCAATTGGGACCATTGTTTTTCAGAGCATTATTTAGACTATACATTATTTATGCATATTTTGATTGTAGTTAATCGTCTGCTGTCATTGAAAGCATTGTTTTAATATAGACCAATATACCAACCTGTTAGTGCTGGAACAAACTAGATTAGTATGTGGCTATATGTAGATATGTAATTATTGATACTTGATAATAAACTTTCACATGGCCCTCAGTAATTCATATTATTAACCATTGAAAGTATATCTGATGCTGCAAAATTTCATCTGAACCTCAAATCTTCAAACTAATTGCAACAGGAGAAATAATCACATTTTTGTTTAAAGAATAGTATACAAGATTCACAAGAAAAATCCTCTTATATAGAGAATGCGTATATGTCGTAAAAGTAAGAAATAGTTCACCTGTCCCTTTTTTCTAAGCAGCACTAACTTTCATTACATGAAAATGTATATAATATTTGAACATGTATTTGATAAAGAAATCGATCATAATTGATAAATGAACAGACACTGTTTAGGAGGGTTTGAATACATCTGATTACACGAATTTTTACACCTTATAAAATTGCTAATGAATTCTTAAAAATACATTTACCAAATACTACTACCACTATAAGCAGCAACAAAGACACAGCATTAAACAGGATTCCCACATGTTAAGCATGGCATTTAATGGTAATTTCTATAGCCTTAATGGCCACAACCTTCAGTTATCCATGAGCCACCAGTTAAAATATCAAAGTAAGTGCATGTATATACAAATATAGACTGAATTCTTTTTATAATTTACATGCGCATCTTTATAGTGAAAACCAATACTGGGCATAGTTAACTTAAGGGTTGTAGGCTAATGTCTATATCTTTGCATTGCATTCCAACTGGACAGACATTTTCTGTTTCCACTTTTTATTTTTCATAAGGTATAGGGGAATAATAAATTTTTTTCTCAAGTTCTTTATTCTGTCTATGATTTATTAAATCCGTATAAATGCACATCTGGTCTAGTTTAAAATAAAACTAACTATCGGTGTTGCTACGAACAAAGATTTCTTAGATTATATACTCGGATTAATCGAGGTATAAATACAACTGTGGAAGAGTGGCAAATCTCCGAAAAGCTGTATGTGCAATAGAAATAAAAAGTTTGATGACAAAAACAAAATTGTACTACCCGAGTTCCGATGACTCCTATATTTTTCTTTAAATGGTAGGTCCCTCGAGTAAACAGTACTTCAGAACTTTGATCATTGGTGCTACCAATAATCTTTCACTTGCATGTTAATAACAGGCTATGTACTAGAATGAGATATTCTAATGGTCAAACCAATATATTTGAATGCCTCTTCATTGTAATATCACAGCACAAAATCAATAAGTGTATATAAAAACTTAAATCTGCAGCTGTACCGGCGATGGGCACTCAGATGACTTCAGGATTACAAGAATCTGTCAGAGTTTTTTTTTTTTTTGGGGGGGGGGCGCGAATGCCTAGACTTTCCGAATAATGATGCATATGAATATTTTGACTGTCAAACATATTGCTTTATTTTAATTAAATTGTTTACTTTGATTTTCAGTTGATTCGGGATAATGACTTCGTATGAAAGTCTATGTTTACCAATGTTCTTTAGCCCTTTCAGGGCGGATGTATCCTCAAGGATACATGGGTCCTTTCTTCAGTTTTGACCCCCACACGACTCCAAGACACCCTGAGATGTCACTGTAATGGGCCTGATGGAGAGCCAGATCTAGTGGCTAAAATAAATTCTACAAATTAGAGCAGCATACACAAGTTGTTGCTGACAGGATCATCAGATGTTACCCAGATGGTCAAAAAGT